>VXBH01005943.1:190933-233101 GCA_013400035.1 Rynchops niger | reverse complement strand
AAAAAAAACCAAACCCAAAACACTCTGCACGGAGAAGAATACATAAAATTTAATTCTTAAAACTACAAACCCAAGTTTCTTACAGAAAAGTCCTACTCTGTTCATGATACAGCCAAGTGTGACCAGATATTTAGGTGATAACAGCCTCGTTGTCATAAGAAGAGTTTATGAAAGTAGAGTTAGGGACACAAACTTACCACCTCATTTTGCATTTTAACCATCCCTTCTACTATTAACAACACAAGAAGGCCCTTTCCCCTCTTCCCTCCCCACCGCCATCCCCAAGGAAATTAATCATGGAGATATAAATATCTTTCCATATTTCTAAGTATCTAAAATGGATATATAGTTACTGTAAAACTAATTGATATCTATTGCTTTATTGGGAGTGATGGGGGCAATATTGAACCTCTGTAAGTTAGTGCTTCTAGGAATGCTATTAAACTGGGATAACGGTATGACAAGATGCTCATCTCTCCTTTAGAGTCATGATGAGTATATTCCATAATTTTAAAAGGAGATTGCTAAATTGCCTGTTACCTGCAAACCTTAATCTGAACATTTTTATATTCTGAAAGAAATAATTGCTTCCTAGTAGCTTGCTCAATGGTTTTGTTGAAAAAAACCTGGAAATCAGTAACTCAAGTGGACACACAGCAAATTTCCTGTGTGTTTTCCTTAGGACTGGAAATGTAAGACAGGCAGATGAATGAAATCTGTCTGGGGGATATATGGCACATATGAGATAGGTGAAGATTTGAAAGATTCTACATATCCAAAGGCTTGTCACTAAAACCGTTAACCTTGGAGAAGTGTGACTAAAGAAACAAAAATTACAGTAGGTTTGGAAATTTCTCTGTTGCTCAATAGCAGGACTGGGTGACTGTCCTTCATTGTCTGTGTTGAGTCTAATTTGACCTGGGCTTGCTGAGGAGACAGATTTAATTTATTTATTTGTTTGTTTGTTTGTTTGTTTGTTTGTTTATTCATTCTGTGTCTTTTCTTATGATGTTTCTATCTGAGAGGATTTTTATGTCAATTTAAAAAAAAACACATTTTATTAGTCGAGATACCAAGTGCTCAACTGGTAGCCAGCTTTCTAGAGTTATATTTAATAATCAGTCAACACCCCTTGGGGAATGAGAGACTGAATAAATGAAGATTTTGTATGCTATAGAAAATTACCTTCTTAGAACAGTGGCTCTCATTTTCACATCAAATTTTGTTGAAGTGAAAAGATATCACATTCAGTATGAGAGTGGTATTCTGAATTTTATTTCACCCTTTGGGAGAGAAGTTTTAGTTAAGTCTGCAGCTCTGACTTTTACATAGGGACATTTTAGAAACATCGAGGGACTTCTGTTGGGTTTAAAACAGCATTATTCTTTTTTTGTATATGTAATAAAGTGCTGCTGTAAAATTATAAATTCCTTCCTAAACTGTTTGTCTGCTGTATTTTTATCCTCGGTATATCAGAGAATATTTTTTTTTTTTCTAAGAAATAAAATACTTTAAAATAAATTAGTAAGAATGAAAATAGTGCCATCTGCTTGCTCAGCTTGAAACACATTACTACTTAGCTGATTTTACAGTGGCTAATTTATTTTCTATTTGCAATAAATTTGTAGAAAAAGCTTCCACAGTATGTCTTGAATGAGTTACAATTACTGAAGGCAAATGCAGTAAGAAAGACTGAAATAGCTTCTGGATGGAAAATGGATTTATGGTAGCAAAAAATGCAGAACTCTGGCAAAGCTGTGTGCCAAACTTCTAATAATTCCTAACTCATACTTTTATTTTATATATAGAATGTCTTAAATTCTTACAGTTGTTAATTAAAGATTATTTTTCCAACCTGTTTTAACTCTTCACATGTGAAGGAACAACTAACAAAGACTACCAAAGCAATCATAGAATCATAGAATCATTTAGGTTGGAAAAGACCCTTGGGATCATCTAGTCCAACCATCAACCCTACCCTATAAAGTTCTCCCCTACACCATATCCCTTAACACTACATCTAAATGAGTCTTAAATACATTCAGAAATGGTGACTCCACCACCTCCCTGGGCAGCCTATTCCAGTGTCTAAACACTCTTTCTGTGAAGATTTTTTTCCTAATGTCCAGTCTAAACCTAACCTGCTGCAGCTTGAACCCATTCCCTCTTGTTCTATCACTAATTACCTGTGAGAAGAGACCAGCACCAACCTCTCTACAGTGTCCTTTCAAGTAGTTGTAGAGAGTGATGAGGCCTCCCCTCAGCCTTCTCTTCCTCAAACTAAACAGTCCCAGCNCTCCAGCCACACTTCCCCAAGCCTGTAGTGATGCATGGGGTTGTTGTGGCCCAAGTGCAGGACCCGGCACTTGGCCTTGTTGAAGCACATTCCATTAGCGTTGGCCCATCAGTCCAATCTATCCAAGTCTCTGTAGAGCCTCCCTATCCTCATGCAGATTAACACTGACACTTAGCTTTGTGTCATCTGCAAACTTACCGATGATACACTCTGTGTCATTACCAAGATCATCAATAAAGATGTTAAACAGAAATGGTCCCAACACTGAGCCCTGAGGAACACCACTTCTGACTGGCTGCCGGCTGGATTTAACTCCATTGACCACCAATGCTTTTGGATTTTTTGTGTTAAGGTGGTGCTTCAAGAGGGCTGGTAGATAACTCATTGTTGGATTACATCTGTTGCAGTTGGACATCTGCAGGCTGTAATCTCTGTCTGTGACGGGCATTGTTTTTCAAATTGTCATAGAGCCCTGAAGATATTACGTTGGCTTCTTTTGAACAAGAGACTAGCTGCAGAATTCTTCTGGCATTGCACCTCACTATTGCACTGCAAGAGAGGACCAACTCAAGGTAAAAAGCGTTGTTGTGGTAGCTGGAAAACACACATGCAATAAAAAGTGTACATTCTCCCCAGAAATACTCACACCCTGGCCTTTGACAAGGTTGAACAGATAGGTGAGCCAGATGGAGTGATTTGGAGAGAGAGAGACAAAAGCTGAAGTGAAACAGGAAAGTTTTTACCACAGTTCTGTGAAGAACTTGCCAGCAGGGATCATGGAATCATGGAATCATAGATTCATACAATAATAGGGTTGGAAGGGACCTCTGGACATCACCTAGTCCAACCCCCCTGCCAGAGCAGGGTCACCTAGAGCAGGTTGCACAGGAATGCGTCCAGGCAGGTTTTGAATTTCTCCAGAGTTGGAGACTCCACCACTTCTCTGGGCAGCCTGTTCCAGTGCTCTGTCACCCTCAAAGGAAAGAAGTTCCTCCTCATGTTTAGGTGGAACTTCCTATGCTCAAGTTTGTGCCCATTACCTCTTGTCCTGTCACTGGGCACCACAGAAAAGAGCCTGGCCCCATCCTCCTGACACCCACCCTTTAAGTATTCATAAGTGTTGATAAGGTCCCCCCTCCGTCGTCTTTTTTCCAGACTAAAAAGACACAAATCCCTCCGCCTTTCTTCATAATAGAGGTGTTCCAGTCCCCTAATCATCTTGGTAGCTTTCGGCTGCACCGTCTCCAGCAGTTCCCTGTCCCTCTTGAACCGGGGAGCCCAGAATTGGACACAGTACTCCAGGTGTGGCCACACCAAGGCAGAGTAGAGGGAGAGGATGATCTCCCTCCACCTGCTGGCCACACTCTCCTTGATGAACCCCAGGATGCCATTGGCCTTTTTGGCCACAAGGGCACATTGCTGGCTCATCGTCATCCCGTTGTCCACCAGGACTCCCAGGTCTTTTTCAGTTGAGCTGCTCTCCAGCAGGTCAGCCCCTAACCTGTACTGGTGCATGGGGTTACTCCTCCCCAGGTGCAGCACCCTACACTTGCCCTTATTGAATTTCATAAGGTTCCTCTTTGCCCAACTCTCCAGCCTGTCCAGGTCTCTCTGTATGGTGGCACAGCCTTCTGGTGTGTCAGCCACCCCTCCCAGTTTTGTGTCATCAGCAGACTATCCCCTCGTCCAGGTCATTGATGAATCTACTGAAGAGGACTGGACCCAGTACTGACCCCTGGGGAACACCACGTGTCACTGACCTCCAACTAGACTCTGTGCCCCTAATCACGACCCTCTGAGCTCTGTCTTTCAACCAGCTTTCAATCCACCCCACTGTCCATTCATCAAGCCCACTCTTCCTAAGCTTCCCTATGAGGATGCTGTGGGAGACCGTGTCAAACGCCTTGCTTAAGTCAAGGTAGACCACATCTACCGCCCTCCCCTCATCTATCCATCCAGTCATGCCATCATAGAAGGCTATCAGATAAGTCAGACATGATTTCCCCTTGGTGAATCCATGTGGAGTACTTCTGATATCTTTCTTTTCTTCCACATGCCTTGAGTTGATGCCCAGAACGAGCTGTTCCACCATCTTTCCAGGGATGGAGGTGAGGCTGACCGGCCTGTAGTTCCCCGGCTCCTCCTTCTTGCCTTTTTTGAAGACTCAAGTGACATTGGCTTTCCTCCAGTCCTCAGGCACCTCGCCTGTTCTCCAGGACCCTCCAGGGATAATTTATAACATGGCAGCAATCCTAGCACTTAGACTAAATCTCTTCCTTGTCTTTTGGGGTGATATGAGAAACAGTATAAAAGCATTTCAGAGGAATTTGGGTGGGTGAGTGGTGAAGAACATTTACACTGTGAAAAGTTGGGAAAAAAACAAGTTGAATTTCATTTTACAGGAATCCTACTGCTAAAACAAGAGCAGCCCAGAGACTGAAAAGAAGGCAGCCATGCTTGTAAAATGACAGTTTTTAAGTAACAAAACCCAAAGAAAACTAAATGTCTTAAAGCAGCATTTCAACATGTTTAAGGTAAGTTTACAGCTAAGAGGGTACAAAAACTGCCTAAGGAATTTTGGTATTTAAGACTGATGGGAAAGGTTGAACTGTAAAGAAAGCTGAAGCAACTCTCTGGAGCATTCATCTATGAAAGAGAACCTGAATGTGACCCTTGTATCACAGCTTTGTATAGACATCAGTGACAGAACCCTTCACTGTGGCCAGAACATTGAATTGGATCTGATTATGTCTTTTCCTCTAAGAGTGCACCCTGTGCAGCAAAAGAGCTCTTAAAGTGAAATGCTGAGTTTTGTTACGACACAGATTAGAACAGTGACCTTCTAATTGAGGAGTTTTGCTCGGTAGACAGAATAAAAGTAAAGGACACTGAAAACAAATCTCAGCATGTGTGCACTGTGCCCTTTTTTTCTGTCTTACTCACATCAGCAGCTTTCAGTGCTTCCTGAGCTGCCATAAACTCTCTCATTTGTTTGACACCTGTTCTGTGACATTCATGCTCCTAGTGTAATACTGTTTACGTCTGTGTATCACATCAAGACCTCATTTTTGTGTGTATTCATACATGGTCATCTCCCAAAAGATCGTATTTGTTTAGAAATTTGATTTGTTTTGTTTTTCCTGAGGATTCTTCAAACCAGTTAAAATATGCATTATAGCTGTATGATTAGATAAGTTTTTTGCAAATCGAGGAATAGGGAAAACATGTCTCTCTTGACATAACAATAGACCAATAATGAAAAAAAATATCAAGTTCCCACTTGTTCAAAATTCCAATTGCTCAAAAAGAGATTCTTGCACTCAGAAGCTTAAAAGCTCTATGGGTCAGAAATATTTGTTATGTGGTGCTGCTTCTATTATGGAAAACATAAATCCAACCGACTGAGATAATTAAGAAAGGTTTATGGTTGTTTAATATCAAAAGTCATAACTAGCTGAGTAATTTCACTCCCACAATTAAGAGTTAGAGTTATTAAAATCCATTGCTGACTTGGGTACCAATTTGCTGGAAAAAAGTTAGGCAATAAGAGAGGAACAAATTTTCAAAAGTGTGCTGCAGTCCTTAGTAACTTCTGCCTTGGTTGTCTAAACTCAAAAGCATTCATTTTTTTTTTTTTTTTTTTTTTTTTAATCATTCCTTCTTTATTTTTAAAGTTTAACTTCCCCCCCCTACCCCCATCTGTGAAATCTTATAGGAAATACTTCCACGCTTCATTATAGTTCTTTATCAGCTGGATGACTGTTGCCTAGAGATGATGGAAGACAATTTCTGATGTGAATTAGACACTTTTTTAAAATTTAGTTTTCTAGCATTACACAGTACTTTTTGGACTGAAAAGTTCACAGGCAAATGCTGGGATTATTTTTAGGAACTACACCACTATTCCTAATAAATCAGAGTTGAAAAAACTGTCAGAAAAAAAGCGAGTCTTTTGCATACAGATGGAAGCAATATTAAAGAGTTTTTGAGAGTTAAATAGATTTCTGCTTTCTTTTTGTATAATCTTTTCTAAATACATAGAGAAACAACAGTTTCTTAGCCTAATGTTAATTTTGGATGTAACAGAATACAGTTTTTACTTGTATGTTGTCATGACTATTTTCCAACTGAATTCAGAAGAAAAAAAATCCCACTTGATGTATGGGGTGGTCCTATTTTAATGTTTTTACTAATATAGTTGATAGACATATTAGGATGAGGCCATGCAGTGTTTCAAGGTTTTGATGTCACATCATTTCAACTGAGATAGTCAGGTCTTTGAAAAGAACTCCTTAATATATTGTATTCTGTTATAACTGATACTGGTTTAACAAGACATTGTTAACCGACTGAGGTGAAAAGAAGACGGTTTACTGTAATGTTTATTAATCTTTAAAGCTTGTAACTTTAAAGGAACATGCTAGTCCTCTGATAATAGCTGCATTAAAATACAGGTTTTTCCATTGCTTTTCTGCCCTCCAGTAGCAAGCAGGTTGAATTTTACTGTGATACAACATGCATTAACTTTCTACTCATCAATCAAAAGGAGAACATTTTGTTTTACAATCTTAGTTATATTTTCATACTTTTCCTGTAGCGTTTTTGTAAAATACTCATTATAAACTCTGACTTATAAAATAATATTACTTTTCTTCATACTGTTGCAATGTTTCTTCATACTATTTTATTTTCAAATGTTATTTGCAGTTTCAAAGAAAAAACTTTTCCTATAAATGTGCTTAGAAAAAAAAAAAAAAAAGACATTAAAAAAGTATTTCCACTTTGTATGCACATGAAACAATGCCAGGATTTGCCCTTGGGGATAATTCAGACAATTTGCATACTTACCTACATATATACACAAATATACCTCATTGGGATAATCTTTTTCAGAAAATCATAACTTTAAATTCAGTTTATGTTCAACTGTGATTGAAAACAATTGCAGAGGACAAGCTGTGTAGAAAAATCTACCCTTTTGGTGATTTTAATGGAAGTCAGTCTTTAATACCTCAGTAGGCTACATGTGTTACCAATACTACACTTGTAATGCAATGCTTTCCTTGCCCTTTAATATAACTCACACCTCACTTAGTAGTTATGCCCATTTTAAGAATATAGTAAAAAACTTTTTTAAAGAATTTTAAGAATATAATAAGTTCATGGTGACAGGGCCCTGAACAGCCTAATCTAAGTCTCTGCTTTCAGAGAGGACCAAAATGGTCTCCAGAAGTCACCTCCAACCCAAACTTTTCTATGATTCTATACTGCCCTTTAATGAAGTTCAAGCAACAGAAATGCAGCAATACAGTATATTTCTGCACTAGAAATAATTTTCAAATTACTCTGAGAGTCTTCAGTAAGGACACAGCCCAAAGCTGACACACCCCCTCCCCCCCATATCTCCGTATCTTCACATACAGCCATTTCTTCAAACTCAAACCTGCACAAAGTTTGGCTTAAAAATAGTTGGAAAAATCCCCTCCCCACCCAGCCTTGACTATCTCTCACTAGCTAGCATTTACATTTGCATTGAACTTTCTGTGTGGTGAAGTATATTCACCAATGAAAAGGCTCTCTTTAATTATGTATTTCTTTAAGATACTCAGAGATGGAGATTGCTGTTCTTTAGTTTAATAATCTATTTTAATTCTGTCAAAGAGGACACAAGCTTTTTGATTATCACCCAAACTGAACTCAAACTCTTCTTCACTTTCTTTTTCCACCACTAGACCAATTTCAGAAATTTTTCTAAAATGCTTACAGAAATCAAACTTCACCAGTCAATTATAATAGATGAAAATTGGCTTCTGAAGTTTTCAAAATCGGCCAATTTATCATTAATTCAAAGAGTATAAATCCATTTAATTAATTTGAAAGCTATCCCATGATCCAGTAAAGCACCTAGAGTTGGAGTCAGTAAGAATCAGGCGTCTAAATTAAAATTTAGACAAAACAGAGCTAGCAAGGCTTGTAATCTAAAATAAACAAACAAACAAACAAACAAATAAATAATGAAAATCATTCCTTTACTGACCGTGGTTTGACATTAACAGTCTCTAGGGGCACTGTGTTCTTAAGGGAACACAGAGAAGTGGCCCAGTCTAAGTATCTCCCAACCTCTCTTCCATCTGTGACGAACCTGCACTGAGGAACTGGAGGTTGTTCTGTGTAAGTCCCCATACCTAACTGGAAGATGCAACTGGTAGCACTGGGTATGTAGGGCGAGTGTGGGTCTAAGGAGAGACAAGATTGTTTTAATGTTCCTTAAGGATTTTAATGACCAACACATATTTTTAATAGTGCAATCCTGCTGTTAGGTACCCTGTGTATCTCTGTTCCTCCTCATATAGCTGTGCTACCTTTCCAGGCCCTGTTCCCAGGACTGCTTCTGGATTTGTCCACAGAAACTTAAATTTAAAATTTACAAGTACGTTTTCAAGAGATTCTTGGAAGCCAGCTTTCTCCTCCCAGCCAATGCCCTAGTCACTGGAAGGTATAAACTCAGACTGTTCCTCAAGTTGTTTTCCTCTGTCCCCTTCTGAAGTGGAAACTTCCACGAATAAGTTGATATGTCTGTTTCCAGTTATGGAAGCTCTCCATCACTAGCTATTTCCCTTACTACGTTCTGTAGAAACGAATGGTAATGGCTTAGACATACTTGCATATGGAAAAGGCACCATGCCCATTTCAGTGCTATTAGATCATGAAATTCTAGTCATGCAGTTTGTAGCCAAGCCATTGGAGAATGATTATCTTCAATAAATGTAAGAACGTGACATGACTTTTTGCTATTATAGAAAATTCTGCCTATTTCTATCCATCTACCTATTTCTATTTCTTGCCTCTTATCATTTCTAAGATAGAAAATTAAAATTAAATACTGCTGGGTACGTACAAAGATTCTGAAATGCAGCTATCAGGCTACATTCAGTCTCTTGCTGTGCAGAAGACACAGAGTGTTACAAGGGAAAACACAGAAAAAAAGCTGCAGAGGCTAGTGTCTTGCATGAATTCGTACATAGAATCATCATAGGATCATAGAATCTTCATGGTTGGAAAGGACCTTTAAGATCATTGAGTCCACACACACACACACACACACACACACACACAAACAACCTACAATCTCTGCCACTAGAGCGTGCCCTGAAGTGCCACATTTCATAGACATTTCTTAAACACCTCTAGGGATGGTGACTCAACCACCTCCCTGGGCAGGCTGTTCCAGTGCCTGACCACTCTTGCAGTAAAGTCATTCCTCCTAATGTCTAACCTAAACCTCCCCTGCCACAACTTCAGACCATTTCCTCTGGTCCTGTCATTATTCACCTGGGAGAGTAGGCCAACACCCACCTCTCTCCAACCTCCTTTCAGGTAGATGTAGAGGGCAATGAGGTCTCCCCTCAGCCTCCTCTTCTCCAAACTAAACATGCCCAGCTCCCTCAGCCTCTCCTCATATGACCTGGTCTCCAGACCCCTCACCAGCCTGGTAGCTCTCCTCTAGACACGCTCCAGCACTTCAATGTCCCTCTTGGACAGAGGGGCCCAGAACTGAACACAGTACTTGAGGTGAGGCCTCACCAGTGCCGAGTACAGAGGCACCATCACTTTCCTGCTCCTGCTGGCCACGCTATTCCTGATAAAAGCCAGAATGCTGTTGGCCTTCTTGGCCACCTGGGCACACTGCTGGCTCGTGTTGAGCTGGCCGTCCACCAGCACCCCCAGGTCCTTTTCCAATCGGCAACTTTCCAGCCACTCTTCCCCAGGCCTGTAGCGTTGTGATCCCCTGAGTATCTATGAGGATCGATACCCTTCCAGGACCCTATTTTAGGAAAAAGAACATCATTAGGTCCCAGTAGGCTGGTCCTTGCACCCAATCAGAGAAAACATTCTTGCTTTCTCTCTGATGGACATCACAGAATATAGAGAATATTTCAGGCAGCACTGATTCA
The DNA here is from genome assembly GCA_013400035.1 of Rynchops niger. Lineage (NCBI taxonomy): Eukaryota > Metazoa > Chordata > Aves > Charadriiformes > Laridae > Rynchops > Rynchops niger. The sequence goes on along the minus strand of VXBH01005943.1, from coordinate 222,850 downwards.
CTTGAGAGTTTTACATAAACTTTAACCTAGTTGTGTTTGATGAAGAATGTAAGATCTTTATTTCCTGGCTTCCCCGTGTACTGTTCTGGTTACAAGTATTTTGACACACTGGCGTTTTGCAGAACGGCTGTGCCAGAAGGCTGGGAGGAATATCTGTCACATATACTGTTTCCCACGAGCATGACCTCAGGTAGCCTTTAATACAATTGTTGTCCACCCTTCTACACAGTGGTGTGACACTAAAAGGTAATTTGTTTTAGGGTATTTCTTTACATCATTACTTACAAAATACATAGGGCTCAAGAGGGTAACATTAAAAAATTAATCACATACGTTATTTTTAATTGACTGACCTGAGGTTCACTAATCACAACACCAGCTCCATTTGCTTTGGAGTTCTACTACCATTTTGATGGATTTCTCAATGCAGATGTCTGCATTTTGTGGCCAAAGCTATTAGATCCATTTGAGAAAGATGCATATATTGCCAGTATATCTTTAGAGTACAGATAAATAATAAAATACTTCTATAAGAACATAACCATGTCATTTTGGGTACCATCATAAATATTTTTGAAAGCAAACTATACAGCTCTGGAATTAATAAGAAGAACCGCTTCTCATCAGAAGTAACAAACTCTCTTTTCAGATTAAATTATATAGTTCACACACAGCACAGTCTAATTACAGATAAATGTAAGTTTCTATATATAGCTAGATTATTTTCTGCCAAGGTTTCTTCTTTTCAAGATTTCACAGCAAACCACAAATCAAAATACAAATCCAAGCTATTAATTATTACCTCTGATTCCCGCAGTGCCAATTAATGTCAAGTCACTCACCAGTCAATAAAATCAGAGATTATAAGAGAAGTCCTTGGCATTAGTAAAAGCTCAGCAGCCATTATTTGTTTCATCTACCCCAAAGTAATCTTGATTAATGCTTAGGGAGCCATGTGCTATTGCTCTCAAACTAATGTCGATGCAGTTTTAAAAAGAAAAGAAACATGGCTGGCTGTTATCTTATATGAAGATATTCAAAGGGTGTATTTTGTGCTCCTGATATTAATTAAAACTAATGAGTTTGTTCATGAAATGAACTTGATGTGTAATATGCACGGGGATATTTTGCTTATGACAGAACATAAAAATAAGAAAGTGTGCCATATATGCTTTCAATAATGTATTGCAGATTGAGACATAAAATGACAAGGAAAGAGTAAATTCAAGAACCAGAACATCAGATGGTGAAAACTGGGGACATAAGTTTGATAATGACTGCGAAGTTGTACACTTAGTTAAAGATCAGCTTGTAAGGATCAGTTGTGATCAGTTAAAGATCAATCTGTGAGGAAGAAACACAGAAGGAGAAGACCCAGAAAAGAAAACCGTATGAGAACTGTAAATGGTAAATTGAGACTCCTTCTCTTTTTAAATGCACAGTACACAGAATGTGTCCTTCCCTTCATAGCTGTTTATGATTAAACTTTCAGATATTGACAGCAGAGCAGCTGAGCTGATCCAGTACCTTTAAAATTAAAGACAATTCCTGTATATGTGGGTTGCCTTACTGGCATGGGGAAGATAGAAAAGAGAGGGAAGATTAATTTATTTGTTTAGTTGTGGTGCTGCTAGACCTCATGGATTTGCTGGAGAAAGTCCTGTTTTCCTCCTGGCACTTGTATACCCATTTCTTTCACTGGGATTGGATGGTTTCCAGAGACATTCATTACTAATTGCTGAAAGAATTTCAGGATGTGGCAGAGGTGGTAAGCACTTGGGTCTTTGGAAAGCAGCATGTGCTTGTGGGTTGTGAGCGCAGATATAGCCTAGATCAGATTCACAGCCCTTGATAAACATGTAGCAGCTTTTGAAGTGTCTGGAACGGATTTTTTAACGCCAGGACACAACTAGCGGGATTTCCTGAAGCATGCCAGATACCAAAATGTACACTTAAAGCCGTGTAATTTCTGGAGAAAACCGTAGCACCTAGTTTAGCCTGGCTCCCGGATGCCTGTCCAGTAAAAGATATATAGTAGTAGCTTCTCTCCAGCAATTAACTCCTCTGTTGGATGTGACGAGGAAAGTATAGGCCTTCTAATCATGGCTAGCCTGTGTTCGTCTTCTTAGGAAGCCCGTTCGAATTGTCCTCCTTACTGCTACCACTGGCCCATCTCTGCAGCCCCCGTCTATGGACTGTCCTAGTGCAATGGTGGTTAGGTAATGGTCCTCTCATGCTCCTTGCTTGCAAATTGCCTTCCAAGCTCAGCTCACCATTAGACTTTTCACCCCATTTTCCCATTATCTGGCATGTGAGAATCCTGGCCTGCCAATTAAACAGTCATAAATCAGGAAGATTGTGACCAATGTGTTTCTGATCACTGAAATGATCAAAGGAAGATAAAATCTTACCTGTATTCCTTGACTTGAATCTGTTGTAGTTTGGGCTGGACTGGTTGTGCTGTTCACTACTAATGAAAAAAATCTCTCTGATCTGTGCTCCATTTTTTTTTTTTTAATTCTGCAATTTATAAACTGTATTGCCTCTTCAACGATCAACTTAATTATCTGCAAAACATGTTCTACCTACTCTTGCTTGCAGTTGGGGTCTCACACGTATAAACTTGATCAAGTCATAGTGAATCTGACTCTGTCTTGATATTTTCAGTTTGCAGTCATTTTGTTTTGCCCTTGGTGAAGCTTTGTGCTAATGTTTAAAGCTAGATATCTTCCACTGTGGTTAATTTCCTTCATCTAAGTTAGCAAAAAATGATGCAACAATTTTAGTATTTATAAGAACATTGTTTAATATTCATATACTTGTTAGTCACTGTTTCTAAAGCAGAACAAAAATCTTATTTTCTCCTCCTTTTCCTCTGAATTGCCAAAGCTATTTTGCTTGCCAAATTGTTTTCAATCTTTCCCAGAAATCTTGTAAAATGATATGGAGGACTATAATTCATCTATACTCTTTACTTTCAGTCTAGCTTGTATTGTAGTCAGAACAATTTAATCTACTATCTTGTGGCAAAAATATTCCAAAAAAATGTACTTCTATTACTAAATCTGTTATTTAATCTGTTTTCATATCTCATTGGATTCAGGTTATATCACCTCTGCATTGTGATATCTAGCAGAAATGTCATTATTTTAAGCAAAGGAAGAATGTAAAGGAGTGTAAAATACAAGATACAATACGATATAAAATACTGTTCTTCCTCTGCTGCACAGACATCTTTTATTTATTTATTTATTTATTTTTAGATATCTATTTTCCTGTAACATCTGTCTTTGCTCCAGAGAGGAAAAAAAAGTTTTAGCACTTAAAATTGGATAAATGAAGTACAACTGGGATTTTTAATTTCAAAAGGTGTTATCATTATTATCATTACTTTAAACAAAAAATCCCACACACTGAAAGACAGTTATTTAATGTTTAATTAAGGTTTGGGGTTTTTTTTCAAACCAACTTGCTGTATACGTTCAGGGCCATGAAGATGATCAAGGGCTGGAGGACCTCTCCTATGAAGACAGGCTGAGAGAGCTGGTGTTGTTCAGCCTGGAGAAGAGAAGGCTACGGGTAGACTTTATAGCAGCCTTCCAGGAGAGCAGCCTACAGGAGAGATTGGGAGGGACTCTATGAGGCAGTGTAACGATAAGACAAGGGGTAACAGTTTTAAACTGGAAAAGAAGAAATTTAGACTAGATATTAGGAAGAAATTCTTTACTGGGAGGGTGGTGAGGCACTGGAACAGGTTGTCCAGAGAAGTTGTGGAGGTCCCATCCCTGCAAGTGTTCAAGGCCAGGCTGGATGGGGCATGGATATCTACAGCTGATTGCCTCTAGAAGCAGGTTCACTTTTTAATTTTGTTTTATTATTTAAGTTCACTTATGACAGGCTGTTTCAATTTTGTTAATGAGCAACTTCTCTTAGTGATTTAAAAATAAAATTATAACTATTATTTACTATGTTATGGCTATGCATATTGGTAACAGTTTTTCTGTTTCTGTATTTAATCATGTGCTATACATATACCAGTGGGTAGGTACAGGTAATATGCAATGAAATACCTACATTCCCAAACCTAGAAGTAAAAGTAATTGCACTAAATTGGTGGAGGAGAATTAGTGGCCTAAATTTGAGAAAATCAATATTCCATTATGAATCTTTTCAGACAACTTGTCCCTTAGAAATAACCTATTATTGAATATATAACTTTATCTTTGTAGTGTATTTTTTGGCTTTCATGCAGCAATAAGAGTTTTAGGTTGCCTTTCTTTAAATGTTAATGCAATTTTTATACAATTTTAGGGCACTTCTATTGTCTTAAAGATTTGTTGCAGATGCTTCCAGCAGGTGAAATCTGTTGATCCCTGAAGGCAGATATGCATAATCAAGGTGTTTTCATGGTTTTCACTTTGTATTTTTCAGGAGTGGATTTGATGTCTATAGAAAGCATCTTTCTTAATTTGAAATTTCTGGTAAAATAAACACTTATTTACACATCAGTACATCAATTGTAATCCATGTATTTGTTTACACAAGCATTTTCCACAGCAGCTGATGTGTTCAGCAAATTATGTGATTACATATTAATTGCAAATAGAGAAGACTAGTGTTGAACAGGTTTTTATAAGCTCACAAATTTGTTTGTTCTTATTACCTACTTCATATTTTTCATTAAATTTCAAATATATCTGGATATATCGAGATATCAAAATATTTTGTCTCACGAGAATATGGAATACAAATAAGAAAAATTAAGTCAAGGTATAGAAAATGGTACTTCTTTAGAGAGGACATGGAATTGTTTTGCAATTAATATTCTGTTGCTGTTGATATATAAACACAGAAATGCATACAGCACAGTGTTTATGCGTGCAAGCAGGTATAAACCGTAGCACAGACAAACAGTGTTCAAGACTTTGTAACGACCCTATGAACTAGCAAATGACAGAAAGTTTACCCCAAAACATTCAATGTACTAAATAAAAGAACCAGCCGGGCCCACTAATTGCCAGGAAAGATAAGGAGGAGGGAGCATTTTCTCCAAATTCTCATGTCATTGAGTTGCAGGTAAAGAGAGAAATGAGAACAGTGATGATATATACATATATATTATCATATATACATATATCGTCACTGTTGTCATATTTTTAATGAGAACAGACAAACAAAGAAACAATCAGAAAATACCTTTTCCAAGGTATCTGTTTTGGAAGGGAAGACAGTTTGCCAAATGGAAACAAGACACATCGTGGTCTTGGTGAGGGACATCTCATTCACTAGTGCAGACATAGCCTTAAGGCTCACTGCTCCAAGATACTCAGGGGATGAATAGTGCTTGATTGCCCAGTTATTCTAATATTTTTTCTCTTTTAAATAAACTGTTCCCTAATTAAATATAACTTACTTTCCTCCTCAATCTCCTTATAAATCACTCTAAGGCTAGATATATACCACACTCACCAGAGGTAGCTGTGGCACCTGCAGGCATACTCAAGTCGCCTGTATCTCACCAGCTGAAGTATCAAAAAAACATATATACGTCAGGACCTCCTATATGCACACTGGCTTAAATTGGGACAGCTTTGTTGCTGTCAGAACTTGAGATAGCTTAATTACTAAAAACTTTTTTTTTGGTTACAGATGTGACATACCTTTAGAATGCAAAGAATTAAAATTAACATAAAATTATTAAATAGAATTATTTTCAAATTTTACTTGAAAAGTGCTCAGCACCTAAATAGATACCATAGAGCATAATTTAAAGATATACCCTAGCAGCCTTAGTACAGAGCAGTAAATTCGTGAGATCCCTCCTTGGCTCTGATACAAATTTCCTCTGGTATCGCTTCGTTTGCTTACCCTAGCTGACTTCCACTATCATGGAAATTATACAAGATACTTAAAACAGGGTTTATTATAATAGCATCACAGGTATTTATGAAAAACAATTTGCTATAACTTTTTCTTTCCCAAGTGGTTTACAAATATCTTTACTGCAACTGTTAGAAATTACATTAGTTTGTGCCCTGTAATATTTGCACTTGTTCGTCTCCACGTATTTTCTCTATAGTATGAAATAACAAAAAAAAACTTGTTTGAGGAAATAAATGAAAACAACTGAACCTTATGCATTGAAGCAGTCACTTGAAAACTCATGCTATTGCATGTCAATTATGTTCAATAACAGGCTTAATAGCTAAAAAAATACAAAACCACTTTTTTTTAGGTTTTATGCTGCGGGCATGAGAGTCTGTAAAACATCAGAGGCAAAACTCCCTGTATATAAGCAAACTGGTTTTTTGAAAATTCTCCTCAATTAATTTGCATCAGTCACAGAGACTGCTGCAGGTACCATAAATAAGTACTTGTGATAAACTTCAGCTTAGTATTTTCATGGTTTCTTTTCTAATTTTTAATCCTAGTGTCTGATCTGGTATTTTTCACTGTCTTAACCCTAGAAAAAACATGTTCTGTGTTAGACTTTACAGCTTTAGAGTGATTGAACAGTCTTTCAGTGGTCTGAATCACCATAACTGGAGGCTAAAATTTTCATTCTGGGTTACCCTCAGTCCGTGTGTCTCATGCAGTGAGTTATCTCTGAACGCAAATGTTGTCTGCAACACACAGTGAGACTCAAGGCTGAAGGGACAAACTCTGGCATTGAGTAGGCAAGGTCAGCCTCAGGTTTGTCTTGTAGAATTAAATTGCATAGACTTGTTTTGGGACTGGGCTTTTATCTCTGCAGCTGCTCAGCTCAGAGGGACTAGTATCATCCGTCAGTAGCAGAAGGCAGAAGGCTGGCATGTGAGTTTCCTTGCAGTGCCTGGATATTGCTTGTGAATGCTTTGGCTGGTGATCTGTCACATTTCCTGCTCCTTCTCTCCAACGTCCAACACCAAACATACATCTCCATGAGCAACCTGTCTGGACAGATCATCTGTTGTCTGTCTTACTCATGGCTGGATTTTTTTCTTCTTGTTTTTTCACTTCTTCAGAAGACTTCAAGTCTTTTGAGTTGAATTGACCTGAGGTACAGTTGCTGTTACTTTACTCCTCTGTTCTTAAGTCAAAATTAGACAAAATGTAACATGTGTGAATATGTAAAAAAAAAGTGTGGACTTTGGCTTGAATATCTTGACAATTGTGAGGAGCTAAAAAAACCAGAAGGTTAACCTCTGAGGTGAGGGAGAACAGTGTCTTTAAAAGCTGTAATCGTCCACTATATTTTTTTATCTGAAGACAATTTTTGCAAGATACTTATTATTATTTTATATAAATCAATAAGTAAGTCCCCAGACTTTCAATATAAGCCTCTAAAGCTACTTTTATTCATTTGTGTTCTTCATTCCAGGGATGTGCATAATGTCATCAAAATTTAAAAGCAAGCAAAAGGATTTTTGGAGGAATATAATTTCTCTGTAGTATGTCAGGGACTTTATCTTTTTAAACTTATGACTGAGAAACGTTAGAAGAAAAAGAGATTTTACCTGCAAATTTAGTTGCAGTTTCTAAGGCTTTTCAAAATCTATTTCCTAACATCCATGGATTACTTTTCTTCAACGAGCTTCTCATACATAGAAATCTTATTGTAACCTTATCTTTCCTTTAATCATATAATTTTTGATCTTAATTCCCTTCATTCTTACTTCTACTTTTCAGTCAAACATTTGGCTCATGCAGCCACCTGGGAAATAGGAATTTATAAGGTGAAGATGTTTGCTTTTCGTAAGCATGAATGCATGACACATGCCAAATCATTTAAGATGCCTCATTACTTCTCTTTCACTTTTCCCAACATTCACCCTTCCCAAGGTATATTCTGCTGCTGTCTTCAACCATCTCTATAAAATATCTACCGTGATCTTAAAAACTCTGGCACACTCTGTCAAGCCATCTGGACTTTTTGTATCTTGTCACGTTCAAGCTTCACAAGGGTTAAAGCAGACCATTACTGTGTCATAATGAAAAGTTTCCTACAATCTAATCTGAACCTCCCCTGACACAAATTTGAGACATTCCCACCCGTCTCATCACTGGATACCAGAGAGAAGAGCTCAGCATCTCCGTCTCCACTTCCCCTTCTCAGGAAGCTGTGGAAAGGAATGAGGTCATCCCTCATTCTCCTTCTCTACAAACTAAATGATTAAAATGTTGAACAGAGCACTGAGCCCTGAGGAACACCACTAGTGACTGGTCGTCAGACAGATGTTGGCCCATTCACTACATCCCTTTGAGCTCTGCCTTTCAGCCAGCTCTTCACCCAGCGCACCATGAACCTGCTTATTTCACAGCTGAACAACTTGTCCAGAAGGATTCTAAAAGGGACAGTATCTAAAGGGACCTACTAAAATCTAGAACTACAACATCCTCTGCCTTCCTGTCATCCACTAGGCAGGTGACCGTACTGTAAAAGGATATTAAATTAATTCAACAGGACTTTTCCTTCATGAACCCATGTTAACTGTGCCTGATGATTGCATTGTCCTTTAAATGCCTTTTGACAGCACCCAGGACTATCTTCTCCACAACTTTTCTGGGTACTGACATTAAACTAAGAGGTCTGTCACTTTTTTGGAACATAAATAAACATATGATGTCACAATTGAGTAAGACCTTGATATTGCTAGAGTTCATTTTTTATATTTTATGCTACTTAATATTATGAGTGCGAAGATTATTATTACCTATTTAATAGCTAATTGGGTTTGGTGACCACATCTGTTTACTTTCTTACATTTTCTTAAATTATAATTTTATAATAATGGATAGTAATAAACATTGGAAACATGCTAAAATAATGATAGTGTAACTGCAGGACGGCTGTGGTTTAATGGGCTTGATGTATTCTGGCCTATGTTTCTTCTACTATGCACCGACATTCACCTGCTTCAACTGTATTTAAAACCAAAAAACTATTATAATAAAAAAAATCCTCCAAGCTACTGCCCATCATGCCCAAGCAAGGCTGCAAAGGGGGGTCATGGTGCCTGGCCGTGCTGCTCAGCAAGAGCTTGACTTTCTCCAGTGTTGATCTGTGCTGACACAGCACCGTCCCTGCAAGCACTGGGTGCTGTTGCCAGGCCAGTGCCGGGACAACCCAGCATCCCATTCTGACCTCAGTGGTCGTGTTGGGTGTGTATGGCAAGGGGGAAGGGCACTGGCGGCTTTCCCCAGTACATCCATGGCAGTTTCTTACTGGGGACCCCAGACCTGGGCACAGGACTGAGCAGAGGGGAAGGGTCACATCCCTCCAGCTGCTGGCAATGCTTTGCCTAGTGCAGCCCAAGGTACCACTTGCCACCTTTGTGGCAAGGGCACCTTGTCTCCTAGTCAACTTGGTGTCCATCAGGACCCTCAGGTCCTTTTGTGCCAAGCTGCTTTCCAGCAGCTTTACCAGGCCGGTTTTGTCACAAGTACTTACGGATGTTTCTCTGGATGCTTTGTGCCTGTAGTGGTGCCATCCACAGTTGGTCCCACTCTCTCTGCAGGTCTCCTTGTGCCATTGCCTCGAGGGCACATTTTCTCCGACCAAATCAGTGGTCCAAGTGGAAAAGCTCTCTCTTGTTATGGGACAGGGTGAAAGAGGATGCACCTTGGCAGCAGAGTCCAGAGATGGAGTTTCTGCAGAACTTTTTAACACCAACTTTATTCTGCTGCACATAACACCTGGGTAGTAGGTGGTGACTGGCATTCTCATGGAAAACTAGAGAGGAGTTTTTCTTTGCTGGCTGCAATAGAAACAGCAGCTGCATAGCTGCCTTCCTGAGTGAGCAGCTTTCTGCAGAACCCCAGTGTCTCAAAGATGGGGAAGGGGAAAATCCAAGAAGCAGAGCAGACCTGAATAGTGCAACCCAGGGAGTTCCTGCCCACTTCCCACTCTTCCTGGGATGCTTTAGACAATTGGTGGAAAGAACACACTTTCTGCCTGCTCGAGCCAGACCTGTTGTCTCTTTGCTCTGACTATAGGCAGCAAAGAAGAATCTAAAAAATGAAACCCAAGGTGTTATGTGGGCTCGCCTTGACATTTTCTGTAAGGAGAAGAAAGAAGGGAGGGAGAGAGGGAGGGAGGGAAGGAAGGAAGGAAGGAAGGAAGGAAGGAAGGAAGAAAAGAAAGAAAGAAGGAAGGAAGGAAGAAAAGAAAGAAAGAAGGAAAGAAGGAAAGAAAGAAAATGAAAGAAAAAGAAAGAAAGAAAGAAAGAAAGAAAGAAAGAGAAAGAAAGAAAGAAAGAAAGAAAGAAAGAAAGAAAGAAAGAAAGAAAGAAAGAAAGAAAGGAAGGAAGGAGGAAAGAAGGAAAGAAAGAAAAAGAAAGAAAAAGAAAGAAAGAAAGAAAGAAAGAAAGAAAGAAAGAAAGAGAAAGAAAGAAAGAAAGAAAGAAAGAAAGAAAGAAAGAAAGAAAGAAAGGAAGGAAGGAAGGAAGAAAGAAAGAAAGAAAGAAAGAAAGAAAGAAAGAAAGGAAGAAAGGAAGGAAGGAAGGAAGGAAGAAAGAAAGAGCAATACTCTCTGTAAGCCCTGTAGGAATAGGGCTAGGAAAGAGTTTAAAGCATTGCAATGCCTCCTCATGCCATGTATGTTTGCAAAGATTCTCTGAAGAAGGACATATTGGATGGATGAAAAGTGATATGGGGGGCACACAGATATTTTATCTTAGCATCTGCCACTGGCATTTTGCAAGGGTGTCCTGGCACCATTTGACCTGGCTTTTTTGACTCCACCTTTCCATCAGTCCCTTGCCATGTATTGTTCTTCAAAGCAAAGCCTCACCTGTTTATGCTGCAAAAGAAAGACAACACCACATTCAGGACCCAGACACAAGTATGGACCTTGTCACTCGACCGCTGAGCACAGGGCTAATGGGAAGGTAGAGGAGATAAGTGGATTACTTGGACCTGTCTCTGTTTTGTAAAATCCCATGTGTGCTATCATTGGTACCTGGCTTTCTGAGGGAGACAAGAATGTGGAAGAACTTAAAATGAATAATTTTCTAGATACTATTTAGGAAGTTGAATTTACTTTTGCTAACTCTGATAATAATTTGATGTAGGTGTATGTAGGAGAATGCATGATTTAAGTATGACCACAGCTTTTGCAGCTGTGTGATCAAAGTTGAATAAAATGTAATGTAATGGAATGTAATGGAATGGAATGGAACAGAACAGAATGGAACGGAACGGAACAGAACGGAACAGAACGGAACAGAACGGAATGGAATAGAATAGAATAGAATAGAATAGAATAGAATAGAATAGAATAGAATAGAATAGAATAGAATAGTTATAGTTATAGTTGAAAGGAACCTACAACGATCATCTAGTACAACTGCCTGACCAGTTCAGTGTTGACCAAAAGTTAAAGCATATTGTTAAGGGCATTGTCCAAATGCCTCCTAAACACTGTCAGGCATGGGGCATTGACCACCTCTCTAGCCTATAGCAGTGTTTGACCACCCTCTCAGTAAAGAAATGCTTCCTGATGTCCAGCCTAAACCTCCCCTGGCACATATTTGAACCATTCCCGCACGTTCTGTCACTGGATACTAGTGAGAAGAGATCAGCACCTCCCTCTCCACTCCTCAGGAAGTTGTAAAGAACAATAAAGTCATCCCTCATCCTTCTTTTCTCCAAGCTAGATAAATCCAAAGTCCTTAGCCATTCCTCATAGGACATGCCATCCAGCCCCTTCCCCAGCTTTATTTGTTGCATTCAAGTACCTTCACATCCTTCTTAAATTGCAGGACCCAACTGCACACAGTACTCAAGGTGAATAAGCTGAATACAGCAGGCTAATCACCTCTTTTGACCAACTAGTGATACTGTCTTTGATGCATCCTAGGATGTGGTTTGCCTTCTTGGCTGCCAAGGCACACTGCTGACTCTTATTGAGCCTGTTGTTGACTAGCATGCCCAGATCCCTTTCTGCAGGGCTGTTCTCCGTCCACTCCTCTCCCAGTTTATACTTCTGCCTGGCGTCACTGTCTCCCAGATGCAGAATCCAACATTTAGTCTCTTCAAATTTCATGCTATTGAAAACTGCCTAATGCTCCAATATAACGTCCTTCTGCAGGGCCTCTCATCCCTTGAGAAAGTCAATAGAACCTCCCAGTTTAGCATCATCATCAATAATATTGTCACTATTACTTTATAATAATTTATAATAAAAGAATGAATTAAATATCATTATTAGTCCACTCTTTAAAAATTGTTTTTCTTTTTGTTGTCTTCTCGTTCTCTTTTTCATCATCTCTTAATCAGACTAATTCTATCACCAAGAATGACCAGTAATAACATTTTAGAAAGAATATAAGAACAACGTACGTGTTTTGAAATATTTTTGTGTTACACTTTCCTGAACTCTACTGATTGGTTTGTATGAGACAGTGATATGAGTTGCTGAGCTACGTGTGTTTAATAACTCTTGGTAGCTCTTCTTCTATTAATGTTCATAATTGCTTTTCAACTCATATAAAATTTTTCATGCACAATACTTTATTGCAGTGAGTTCCATCACTTAACTGTGCTTTACGTGGAAAAGTCTTTTTCAGATTTATATCTGATAATTTCATCTGCTGCCTCCTGTTTCTTAAATTATAAGACACTGAAAAAAAAAAAAAAATCTGTTTTAACTTTTCCAGGACATTTATGGTTTCATAGATCTTTATAAAATTAAAAATTATTTAATTCTTTCCTAACATGACAAAAATGTAGTGATTTTAATCATTACTTATATGGAAACTTCTTTTTTTGTCATCCTGTTGCCTTTCTCTATAACTTTACAAGGGTTTGGTTTTTTTTGCTTTGTTTTGTTTTTGTTTTTTTTCTTTTTAATCAGGGAAACAGAAATAAACACAAATTCATGTTCCAGGAACACTGTGTGTTCTACAGTGACACAACATTGTTTTCTGATTAGTTCTCCATTCCTTTCCTAATAAATCCTAATGCTCAATTTGCTTGTTTGACTGCTTCTGAACATTAAAATGATTACTCTGTTTTCATAGAATAATGTATTATAACTCTGAGATCTCTTTCCTCTGTAGTACAAGCTAGTTCAGAGTCCTTCACTGTGCATACAAAGTTAGAATTGCTTTTCTCCTTATTTTTTCCCCATGAGTATCACTAACAATAATACTGTTCAGCCTGTGAATCTAATCACCATAAAATATCATTAAGGCTAATTGAACATTTATATAGATAATCACAGAGCTTACTCTGTTGTATTATAAGAGGAAATAGATAAACTCTCATACTTTTGGACAGACTTGTTTGTAATAAAGCAGTTAAGTTTTTTAGAACTTCCCACACACCCCCTTCCCCCCGTTAGGAATAAAATCCAAGAATTTCTAATTCTTATATAAAAAAGGTAAGGGATACTGAAATTTCTGGCTCTGAAACACTAAAGCAGCTTGTCACATAGCTACTCAGTTTCATTGTCAATCATTTCTTTGAGTGACTGGATGGAAAACCAGACAGAATTTGAAATCATCCTCTAAGGAAATGTTCCATTAAAATGCTACATAGTATCCAGAGGGATAAATGTTTACATTTTGACCGATTGCTATATTTTTCTGATTAATTTTATTTGCAGAAGCTAAGAAGTGTTTGCTGTAACTTAAATTATTCAGCAGGTGTATGCTATGCAGCATTTGCTGCTTTCTATAACATGCCTGGTATGGCCCATATCAGATATGGGGCACCGAACAAGAAAATGTTATATCCATATTGGTGTAAAAATTCCTCTGTTACAGTGATACACAATGGTGAAGTCCATTGCTTTTAATGAAAATGAAAATGGTATGGAAAATGGACTCTGCAGCATGTTTTGAAGACAAGACATACTTTGCCTTAATGTTTTCTCTTCTCTAAACTGTTTCACAGTTGAGTACCCTTGACTTAATCCACTGCTGTCATGAAACAGAGCAGAAGTTTCTATTATCTTATAAAGTTAAGCTTGATTACTAAAAACCTATATGAGATATTATCTCAAATGAATTGAACAAATTTAAATTTTAATTGCTATCAGTGATATAGGCATACAGCATATGAAGTACTGGAACAAATACCCTCATTAACTTATCTAGAACTTTGAAAGCAGTGTCTTTCATGAGGAAATGCAGGAGGAGATGCTTATTACCTTTGATGTCGCAGGCAAGATGTTCTAATGTTTGAGGATATGGTGTAAGAAAGAGGTAAGAATAAAATGCAAGCTATTTTTTCATAGAAAAGCAGAGTGCAGAAGCAAAGAATTGTGCTGCTTTTACTATGTTTGTGGGAGGGTTGACTCTGGCTGGATGCCAGGTGCCCACCAAAGCCACTCTGTGACTCACCTTCTCAGCTAGACAGGGGAGAAAAGATACAATGAAAGGCTCATGAGTTGAGATAAGGACAGGGAGATCACTCACCAATTACTATCATGGGCAAAACAGACTTGACTTGTGGAAATAAATTTAATTTATTATCAATCAAAATCAGACTAGGATAATGAGAAATAAAATCAAATCTTACAAAAACCTTCCCCTTACCCCTCTCTTCTTCCTGAGCTTAATTTTACTCCCAAATTCTCTAACTCCTTCCCCTAGTGGTGCAGGGGGGCAGGGAATGGGGGGGTGTGGTCAGTTCATCACACATTGTCTCTGCTGCTCCTTTCTCCTAAGGGGGAGACTCCTCATATTCTTCCACAGCTCCAGAATGCGGTTCCTCCCACGGGAGACAGTCCTTCATGAACCTCTCCAATGTGAGTCCTTCCATGGGGTGCAGTTCTTCATGAACGGCTCCAGCCTGGATCCTTTCCACAGGGTGCAGTCCTTCAGGAACAGACTGCTCCAGTGTGGGTTCCCCACAGTGTCACGAGTCCTGCCAGCAAACCTGCTCCAGCATGTTTGCTCCTCACAAGTTATGCTTCTACCTGGCTATAAGCCTAATAATGTGATCTCCTCAGCAGTTTCATGCCCTTTGAGTCAATTGGCCACAGCACTGTGCTTAATGAGTCTCTCTGACTCAAAGGGGAGCATAATTTAGTTCCATAGTCCAGTTGATATTCTGGGAAATTTCTGTCTAGTGGTGGCACCCTGACTCCTCAGACTCTGCTTCTATGCTGTTCATGGACCCCTTGACAAAATTGCTCAATCAGAAATACTATATCTCTTTGTCTAAGGCAATATGAGATTGCTAACCTAACATAAACACAAATAATAAACCAAAATCGTTAGCTAAGGCATCAAGGCATTTATCTTTTTACTGCCTTTCTCTTGTCCAGAAAAAATGAGACTTTATTGTTTCTTTAAATCCTCACTGATTCACTCAGATTTCCTTTTTCACTTAAATTCTCTACTGACTCCTTTTCTTGTCCTACTTTGTTATAGGCAAGTAAAAAACTTACTTATAAGTCCTTAAATGCCCATGGTAAGATCATACCACCAGCTACTAAAATTACTCCAAAATACTGATACTATATGTATCATAAAGGAAAAAAAAGTCAAATACCTTTCATTAACAAAGCTTCACTTGAAGAGCTAGTTCCTGTTTTATATACTGAACTGATACTTGCAATGTTCCCACTTTTGTGTTGAAAAAAAAAGGAGCACTCAGCCCACTGGACTATTTTAAAATAGAACCGATTTTTCAAATTTAGCTGTTTTGTTAAGAAATATATATATGAATAAAGTAGATGCCCAAACTATCTCTCCCAAACATCATGGATTTATCTCGTGACTTATCTGAAGACTGCACTTAGGTAGAGACTGGAAAAAGTATAGCTGTTTAAATAAGCTCTTTCAGAAATAGGATAAAGTAATTAAAAGAAATTTACCACACCTTCAATCATGACTTTATCTTACAAAGACGTGAAAAAAAAAAAAAAAAAAACCAAAAACCAAAACAGTACTAAACCCGTTTTTTATTTTATGTATGCATTATAAAACTTGAAACAATTAGGAAGAGCTAGAAGAGATAACTGATCTTTTCTAAAAATGAATAGTCACTATAGATAGAAAGCGGACGAAGAATTTCAGAATATGCCTGGCTATTTATGTGTACTAGTATTCTATATTCTTTTGCTGAATAGATGAAGAATTCTATATACAAATTTCTGCCAACTAACAAAAAAAAATAAGACTGTCTCCAAACTGACTATAATTCCCTATGGCATTGATACTGCATGCACCACATTGTGATTGTAAGGCCTGTGGCATGGGACTAGTTTCTTGCTATATGTTTTTGAAGTGACAATGATAAACTTTTGTTAGGGATGCTGTGAGACTTTGACTATAAAAAAAATAAGTATTTTAAAAATAGTACATATTGAATAAATAAGTCTTTTTTAAAAGCTGAGCTGAGTTTACAGGAAACAGGTTAAATTTAAAAGACTTGTTTGCTGAGTCAGAGTGTATCTATGGTGTAAAACGAAACCACAAAAAGTGTCATATAAGAATATCCAACCTTTCTGATGACAGTATGAGACATAAACTCTCAGTAAATGAGGTAAACCTATTCTCCATCAGCCAATCCCACTGCATTTCCTTACAGTCCATCAGAATATTAGGTGTTTCTTGCTAAAATACCTGAGTTCTTCTGAGTAACACACCTTCAGTCAGCTTCTCTCAGTGGTTTTACTTCCCTTTGCACTAATCATATCCAACCACAGTGCCTCAAAGCCATTCTGCCAAGCTGCTTATTCTCTGCTTATGTCTCAGTGACATCATTTGTGTTGCCTTATGTCTCCTTCCTGCGTCATCCAGTCAAACAGCTCTGAAGAGGTGAAACACAGCTATGCTCTCACTTTCAAATCCCTACTCCTTCAGTACTCTGGGAACCACATGACAATATTTTGCTGTATTTCTGGAAGGTACAAGATATAGGAAGACCTATATCAATATTCTCTGGAATTCCCTCTTTCTAAGCCAGTCAGAGTGTAGTGGTCTATAAGCTGCACTGCTTCCCAAATCCCCTCATTAATTAGACAGGATTTTTAGGGAGAGGACAGACAGAAAGATGCAGGAGGATGAACCTGGAAAGGAGAGGAATACAGATGTGTTTCATGTTGAAAGGCTGGTGACACACTGCCCTTGTAAACCAACTGCTGGAAATAGCTGCTCTTGCCTTGAAATAAAACCTGATGAATTTTCTATGTCCTTCTCAATCCATGGTGAAACAAAACATTTGGACTATTTGGACAATTTACAACCTGAGTGCTGATTTCCCAGGATATGTGTTCTCATGAAAACAGGAAGTGAATAGATTCAGCAACTTTTCCTGTTAGTGGATATTAAAAACAACAAAATGAAAGACTTGAAAGGAATAGCAAGGGAAATGATATTTTGGTAATGAAAACATAATTACAGTGTTCCATTTATTTTACATTCACATTCTGCTTGTAAGATTTTTTTTCCCCTTCAGAATAGGAATAGAGGCACATACTGGCATCCTGTGACCTAATTGTATCTGGGAATATATTCTGCAGTTTTCAGAAAACGTAATTTAGGCTTGCTTATATCAAATTCAGTTTTATCTGTCTTATCCTTATCTGTTTTTCCTTATTTTCCCATGTATAACTCTAAAAAATCAACACTAAAGATAGTTACATTGGTGCAAATAGCTAAAGAAACCAGGGTACTGTTCAAGAAAAACGCTTGCAAATACTGTATTTGTTGATTTCACAAGATGTTATTGTCCCAATTCTGGTTTGCCTATCTGTTTTGGACCTGTAAGCTGGAAAGGATCTTAAAGCTAAGTTTAACCCATCAAAATTTGTGCTGGTCTTGAATACATAAGCTTTTCATAAACCAATAAGAAAGCTCAATTAGGCTCTGTAGCTGAAGAATGCATCTAGCATAGTTTGCCTAATCCGTTTTTATACTCTTATACAATTGCTGAGACAGGGAACTTCTGTTGTATCTATTAAAATACTGAAGAGCTATACTTTTCTGCGGTGTTATTTATTCTTCAAGTTTGATAAAGAAGACCTGCTATTACAAATGATTAATAGTTGTTTCCCCCTAAGAGCAAATTTTATTCCTGAAAGACTGAAAATTAATTTCATCTTCTTGTCAGTCTAATTAGTAATTTGAAATAGAGATTATCCAATTATTTTGAGTGCTTCAGTGCAAAACAACAAGGAAAAACTCTGAATATAAATAATTTACTTATATGGCATTCTAATTGAAAAAAATGCAGGTCTTCAGTTGGTATGGATCAGGAACAATTAACAATGTAAAAGGAATTGTAACATTATTTTTTTTAATTTTGTTAATAGCAATATTATTAAATGGTAAATTGCAATTCAACATTACATCTAGAGGTCCACTCAGAAGGAACAGAAATTGAGTCACCAATAAATGTCTTGCTCTTGTTGCTTATTGAATTAAATTGATATATATGTAATTATATCATCATGGTTAGCTAAGTGGATAAAAAAAAAATATTATTTTATGGTTAATATCAAAATGAATCTGAACAACTGATACTCACTTTAATCTTTGTAAGTCACTGTGAAAGTATATCAAAGCTTACCTGGCTTCAGGGAGATCAGGAACATTAAAAGCATGTCCATAACAAAATTAAATTTCTAGAGGTCTTCTGTTGGAGGAACTTAGGATATTTAAGCCTCCCTATGGATATTCTTTGTTTGCTTAAAGTGTTTCAAATAGGAAGATTTTTTAATATAATATTTGCTACTATTTAGGTTAAGTCATCCTTCAGTCATAAATATTCAAATGATATTTAGCGGTTACCATAAATACATTCTTATTAGTCACTTTTACCAATTCAAAGTTGGGTGACTAACCTTTTAGCAAGTGCCATTTTAAGTTGTGTTGGGTGACTAACCTGGATCCCTTGCATGAAAGTACAAGTGTACCAATTGTAAATGGGATGATGCCATTCTTTCTCTTGCTGAAAGTAATGATTTTTTTATGCCCTGCACTTCCACAGTACCTGTGCAAAGTCAATCCTACATGATGTCAGAAGCTGCAAGGTAAAAAAGAAAAGGTTCTTTGTAATAATCTCAGAAAATACATATTTATTTGAATTGTACATAGCCATAGCTTCCTCTAAGTTATTTTATTTGCCTAATCACTGTATTGAAGAGCAGGATGAACATTTCCTAGATATACTAAAAATACGTTAACTAGAAAATGTCATGTAATAAGCTTACAAAATGGGGCCATCAGTTTCAGCATTACAGATTTATGTGGGTTGTTAAAATCTTGTAAAAGATAATTATGTTTTGCTTGTCACGTCTTTCTAAAACAACAACAAAACAAGATCCCCGTAATCAAAAAGTATACATTTTGATATTTCTTTCTTTTGTCCTTCATAAAAATTTCCTAGAAATACCGTAATACCAGTATTAGTAACGATGGGTCCAGTCTTAAAATTCATTTGGACTTTTTACAGAGGAAAGTGCAGGAAGTGATGTTTTTTCCTGAACAAAAGCTGTGTGACACTTGACAGTTGGGTTTTGCAGCATTTGGCCCAGATTTGTTAACTCTGTTTGCTGTGCAAGAGAACAGATTGCAATGGCAGGCCAGGAACAAATTTCATACTTGGGAGAGCTCTCTTGCACTCAGAAGATTTGCCCTATGAGTGATTTTAATCCATATTGTGTCTTCATTAAAGATGGCTCTAAAATGCTCTGAAAATATTCAGTGTACTCACCTTCCTGTCTGTTTGTATTTCTTACTCACATGGCCCTTATCTCCTGACTTGAAAGTCATCACTGAAGTGATAAAAGCATCATGAGGACTAACTTTAGCATATGAAGCTTTCTAACTAAGTCCTTTCTCCTCCCTTATCCTGAGACAGAAGCAAATCTACAACAGCAGATGGAAAGGATTCAAAGGGCTCAGCCCAGCAAAAAAGATCTTTATTCATGGATATTTCTCTGTTGCTTAAGCCAGTCTCTTAACTAGAATGTACTACAAAAACAATGAGGCTAACATAATTTAAGACAGGAAAACAAATGGAAGAACTGGCACTACATATTGCATGCTGATAAGACATACTTCAGCCAAAACTAAATAGTTATAGAAATGGTGAAAGAATTAAACTTAAGGGGGAAAGAAATGGAAAGAACTGCCTCTGACTGAAGCTTTGAGCCCTTCAAGAAGAGGATTATTATTATTATTAATGCCTGTGGACACGAATAGCACAATTATCCTTCTGTGAACTGATTTGGAAGATTATGTACCTCCTTCCTCATTTTTCTCTTTCAACTTGGATTGCAAACTAGCTTGTAAATACAGTGGTAAAACTGTCTCAAAGAGTATAATCACTTCTGGAGCTGACAGGTGAAGTCACTACATAGTCATGCAGCTGAATTTCACATCAAGATCATCCCAGATTTTTTTACTTAGGGACATGTTGGAATTGAATGTTTGTAAGATATATATCCACACACTATATATATATATACACACACTATATATATATATATTAGCCTTAGGCTTTAATTGTCAAGGACTAATTTAAAAAGGAATTTCAGAGTACTAGTAAGCAAGAAGATACCCACCCTCTGCTGTTTTATTTCACTGCTGTGCCAATTAATACTGTTAGAACAGTTAGTACTAAATGGAACACGTACTTCTGTACTTGACAATTTCTATAGTATAACTGAGGTTCAGAAAATGAAAAATACTATGGGTACACATGTAAAACATAATCTTTTTTATGATATCCTAGGAAAAATCATAAAATACTTTGTAAGAAAATGTCAGCATAAGAGAAAGTACTTCAGTTACTGGATGTCAGCAAACACAGGCTTTTTCTGCTGGAGAAAAAATAGATAATCACACAGCCATGATGTCCTCTGGATTATTTTTTTTTCCTAAAAAATAAAGACAGCTTCAATAGGTACTTTTGTTAGAAACTGAGCTCAGAGTTCTTTGATAACATCTCTTTCTGCTTTAAAAAGTGTTAGCTTTGCTGTACAAGAATCAACCTCTCTCAAGTCATTTACAAAATGACAGAAGATAATTGCTGTAAAAAAGGCAAATTATTTTGTTTACCAAAATATATGCAAAGACTCAAAAGAGAAAAATCTGTACTAATAAAAGGTGTCTGTCCATCTCTTTAATTTGCTGTGTTCAAAAAAAGCATTTGCTCATTATAGGTCAAACGGAAATGAATATTACAACATTAAATGAGTGACATCTCTAATTCTGTCTGTAGAGTAACAAATTGCAAGTAAAATTGGATTGAGGTGTAATTTATGCCCTCTACTCTAAAAATCATCAGCTAATGGTGTCTAGACTTATTTCCAGTACTTCTATTTAAATTAAGAATACAAGGTACTATGGCATACTGCATTCAGTATTGAAAAAAAAAAACAAAACAAAACAAACTGTTTTGTGGGGTTTACGTAAGACCACATATATATAGAAGGCCACAGAAGCTAATGTTATGTGATGAAATTGCATTAAAAATGGACACACTGTTATGAACATCCAAATGAATTCTGTAAGAACATTTGAAAGAGGCAAGGTAGAAACAGCCATAAAAGCATAAATAGAACCAGAAAGAATCACAAAGCTTTTTTATAAAAGGTAGAGCCATTATTATGGTCAGAAAATCATCCATCTACAGAAAGGTAGCAGGAGACATAGAGATGAGCATTCTTGCATTCTGAGATTCAGGCTGTAGCAGTGCTTGGTTTCAGCATAGTTCTGCCACTGATCTCACCAGAGAATTTAGGATTGACATAATTTTAAACATGGCAGTAGTTTTAGGATGATGTCTATACCTAATGTATCAATGTTTTGAGTTCAAGTATGGCTTTTAAAGTATCATGATCTAAATTCAATCTGATGAGGTTAAGTGTTCTTTATGGTACACTGTGTTTATTGAAGCCCTGAATCTCTTGAGGTTTACATCTTATCTTTGCTAGTAAAAGGCCACAGGCTGGTTTTAACCCCACAGAACCTCAGAACTAGGAATTACCAATTTTTTGTCTGGACTAGTAACCTGTAATTTAAATGCAGCGTAGGAGAGTACAAGGACAGGAGGATGGCAAAGGCCTTGAAAGCAGGGGCACAGGACGGTACCAGAGACCCAGGGCTATAAACATTACAGTAGCGGTCAATTAGTGGCCACCTCTGGAGTACAACCTTGACAGCTGTGTACAGCTGGTTTTATAAGAAGAAAGAAAATAAAGAATAAGTGTGCAACATATGGAAAAAGTACCATATAGAGTAGATTTGATATAAAGTGGAATCAAAGACCAATTAAGGTGGTGGTGTTAGAAAACATATGACAATATCCCAAACAAGCCCAAGAATAATGAGGAAGACACCCCCTTACTCCTCCTCAACAACAGTATGTTTCTCCTGGAAAATTATTTGGACTGATGATTTGTCCAAACACCTCTTGTTTTTTAAAGAAAATGGAAACCGTCAACCTTAGAACCCACTGGAGAACTGTAAGGTTGAACATATCATCAGTGAAAAGTGGTAGTTAGCAGGAACTCTGTATATAATAATTTTAATTGTTATACTGATTGGAATTAACTGTAATAGGTTAATTTGGATTATAAATTTAGCAGTTATTAGAATACTAATAATTATAGCTATTAGAATACGATCGTTATTAGAATACTAATAATTCCTTGTTTAGACTGCTAAAACTTAGACTGGTGTAAAGGCCATTTACTGACATAAATTTTTCATTGTGCTTATATTGTGTGTTTCTTCAGCACGCACAAAACACACAGGGGATGCTATTACATTATGCATGTTTGCTGAAAGTCAGTCTCAGTTGGACAAAGTTCAGATACAAACAGAACCAAGCTTATGCAGCTACTGATACACAAAACAGTTGTATTTGTCTTTTACTGGCTTAATTTCCTGTATGGCCATATACTTAAATATTTATATGGTTCCTTTTACATGAAATATAATTTATCCTCACAGATATTTATCTTACTTGTCATTGAAACAATCTTTTGAATTCAAGAAGTTTTACTATTACCACTTCACACATGGGAAACAGAGTTATTTGGAGTATTTCTACATACTATTTCATCAAAATGTCAACTCTCGGTTCAAGTAAACATGTATGATTAGAATCGAGCAGTATTATGTGAAAATATGACCTGATAACCCAGCTGTAATAGCATGTTACTGTCTGCACCTGTTCTAATGAATGTCATGCTCATATGGCTATAATCCTTCCAGCTACAGAGCTAGCTGCCCTACTGCAAAGCCTATAGACACCCTAAAAAGTCTAACAGTCAGAGTCTTAAAGGTAATTAATCATATAAAAATTCAGATAAATGACTGAAGAGGGTTTTAAAAGCAGCCCTCATACATACTTGTCTGCGAGGAGCTGAAGATCACAAAAACGTCTGATTGGTATAAAGAAGAAATATAAGCCTCTTATCCTCAGTTACTTAGAGCTTTAATCACTGAACTGTCCTTCCCTGTTTACATGAAATAATGATCAGGAATACATCTTTTCACATCAAATTAATCCCTCGCACCCAGTTGACATGTATTTCTTTAAACAGTATCTCCAGTAACAGCTCTGCAACCATGCAAAGTTTGGAGAAAAGTTATACACTTTAGTCATTGTGCGTAGGAGATAAAACAAAACAAGGAATCTGCCTTCTACTTGTCCTTCTTTAGTTCTGTTTTTAGTTATGCGTGCAAGCAGATAGCTCTCTAAATACAAGGAACAGATCGGATGATCAAAAAGAGCCAATTCACATGTAAGCAGCTGTCAAGTTAAAATTCAGATATTCAGATATTATATAGGAACCCACTTCCAGAATGAGTTTGAATAAACCCCCTGATTTTCATGCAAGGATTTTCTTTTGCGTGTGTGTGTGCATGTGTGTTGGGCTTTTTTTCCCCCACCCTTGGTGGACACTCTCGTGAAATAAAGCTTTGTGTATTGCTTGAGCCCACTTCTGTTAGAATAAAAGGTGATTTAGCACAGAAAGGCTTTTACAATACTGTTAGCTTCGTTTGAACTTGAAAACAGAGTCTGGTATGGCAGTTACAACAGGGACAAACACTGTAGCTGTAAAAAATTGACTTTGTGGGGCTGAATATCAGCTTTGGTTCTTCATAATTATTTTTGAGATCATTTAGGCAACAGATGCAATCCATAGGTGGCAGAATTAGGGTATACTACAGAAGAAGCTTTTAATTTATTCACAAGATCAGTTAATTGTAATGAGATTTTTATGCCACAGATTAGGAAGTGAGCCAGCACAAGCTGACTCACAGGAAACTATTTCAGAGCAGAGTCTGTTTTAGCATAGTAATAAAGGGGATTGTCATTCTTTGACAAAAAGCATATCCCATGCTTAGACAAATGGTAATAATAGCTGAATAGACAGCTAAAACTATGTTTTCAAAACACAGCTTTTGATTTTAGGGATGGCAGAATATTTTTTGAAAGTAGAAGAGGAATGGGAAAAAACTATGTCTGTATCTGTACTTTATTCTTTTTTATGGGAGTAGCAATCAGTGTATAAGACTACAGAAAAAAAAAGTTCAGATTTTCTCTTCTCAAAGAAATTGGATTGGAAGAGAAACAGGATAAACAATTTGACAAATTGACATTTATAATCTCAGTGATGTGTCTTCTGGAGAACATGATGGAAATTCTGCGGGATGAAAGCAAAATGCTGAATAGGAGACATGAAAAAGCTTTTAATTCACTTAAGTGTTATCCACACTATATTGTTAAGGTAACTTGAAGGCAATCAAAAAGGGTATCATGGCAGCTGGGAAGATGAGATGCTATGAATTGTCTATCACAGAAAACTGAACAATCAAACAGGGTCATAATTTGTTGAAACATAGGATACTGTGCTCTATGACCTTTTGTATCCCTGTGTTTTGTTTCACACATGGTATTGAAAAATTTCGCAGGTGCTGTTCTGATATTACTGGGTTAACTAAGAATAACCCTGTGGCTGCTTCTCGTCTGAAACAAATAGGTCTCACTTGCAAAATTCAATTCAGTTCCCATTCTGCCATCTGAACTTTGTCACCACAATAAGAGGTTTGATCAAAGAATGCCCAAAGGTGACAGTTAATGATGATTTCTACCTCAGGATGAGAAAAGCTAAATTAAAAATAAAATAATAATAAAAAAAAAGGATTGCAGATACAGAGGAGTTGGATTCAGGCAGCTGAATAACATCAGAAGAATTTCATCAGTGGAAAATATTATAAATTAAGCAAGTTTTACTATCTATGCTGCTTTTAGCATCACTCAAATTTATCTTGCTTCTACCTTGTTCCACAGTTTTCCTTTACATGCTTTTCTAAGATACATACTGAAAAAAAAAAAAAACTTAGAGAGTCTCATATCAGTTTCATGCAGATGTTTAACAGTAGGAAGGTTAAGATTAAGCTTTTTGGTATTCTGTCACGTCTGTTGGCATTCTGTTGGTGATAGTTATGGGCATGGATGAAAATTTGCCAAAACAATAAAAAAATATTTTATGTATTTAGAGGCACAAAATTTAGATACATGTGTAATAAATGCTGATTACAGATAAGAAGAGATCTGCAAAGGAACAGATAGTAGCTGATAAGTTACGGACTAATATAACAGTGATGTGATTGATAAAGTTTAGGTCACTGACTCTCAAAGAAGTTGAAAAAAGGCAGAAAAAAGCATATATACAGAAAGATTAACTTCTTCAATAAAACAGTAGTTCAGCTCCTACAGACAAGAAAGAAACATCTCCAGTTACTATTGGTTTCTATTAGTTTACTGAAACCATGCCTCCAAGATAATTACTGACAGTTAGCAGTAATTAACGCTGTCTCCCTATCTCATTTTAGAGGTAATTAGATTGTTTTTCATAGCTTAAAATATACATGTTTAGATTTGAGTTTGAATTTAAACATGGGTTGGTAGAGAGGGGCGGATTACTTTCTGGAGGATCATACAAAGACATATGCATCAAAAGTAGACTATATTTCCAATAAGCTGAGAAATGCTGTAATGAATTGCAAACATTCTCTGAACTTTGTAAAATGGCTGGTTAGGTTACACATAAGCTGAAAAGAATAATGAACCAGTACTTTTTCCAGTTTATACTTGATTAATACAGTCTGTGAAGGGAGCACCGCAGGAACTTAATACAAAATTTGTGTGTAAAGAACTGGACTACAACCTGATGAAATCAGTTCTCTACTTGCCTTTTTTTTTTTTTTTTTTTCATGGTAGAACAGCAGACACCCCCACCCCCTGAATTTTGGCACAGAAACTACCCTTAGTAGAGAGACTGGGATAAATTAAAATTATGTGTTTTGCACTGTTATGTCCAGTAAATTTCTTCTTCATAGGGAAACTGAAGATTAAAATCATTAGACACCTGCTTCCTCACTGGTACTTTAGAATTGATCATATAGAGATCCTATTAAATTCTTATACGGGTTTTGTTTCAATGAACAGCACAGATTTGTGTTCTTCCCCCTGAGTAATAATAATTTTTCTTTGATTTTATGTCTCCATGGTAACTCTGTTTTTTGAGAATCTCTTTCTCTCTTTCCCTGGGAAAGCCCAGATATGATCACTACCCTGCAAACAATGTAAATAATTAATTGAATATATTTTTTTTCAGTCTTTATTAACAGGTAGAAACCTTAGCCCCTTTCACTTAACTGAATACTTGAGCCTAAAGGAGACACAAAATACATTATCTCTGCAAGTGTCTACTCAGTCATGTCTTCTGGGCTAATTTCTGTTTTTCCACACAGTAATTAAGACAATAACTCTTCATGCTCAATTTATCAATGTAGTAAAAAACAGTTTCAGCTAATTTCCTGTCTTTGATAAGCTTTGTTTCTTTTTTTCCCCTTCTTTTTTTTTTTTTTTTTCCTTTTTGCTTGAATAATTTTTAATTACAATGCAAATACTGTTACAGGAAATTCATTAAAATACTGTGGACCATAGATTTATAGCTAATGTGTCACCCTTACTGTTTTGTGCTTTCAATATTTTGAAAGACTAAATAAGCTGAGTCTTGATATGCAAGCTAAATATTTGGATGATGCTCTTTATTTAATTGCCTATGGAAGCAAAATATTTGGATGAAGCTGTTTGCTTAACTACCTTATATCATATAAAGTTATAAAACAGTAAAGAAATCTATTTGGATTGTAAGTTTTCTGAAGAATTTTGTTTCATATAAGTGTTTTAAAAGAGACATAGCTTTAATAGAAGATTTCACATTTAATAAGAGTAAAACCATTTCCATATATTTAATAAGCAACCAAAAAATCTAGGAAAAATCCAAGGAACATATAGAAAGACCATATTTTGTTTCGTAGATCTCCACCATTCATTTGAAAAAATCATGTCAAATTCAGCATTTGCTGTAGCTCCACATTGAATTAATCCCACTGATGGTAAAACTATTTTAATGAGTAGATATCAAACTATGTTAAACCTTAATATTTTTATTCTCAATATTTATTTGTTTACTTTTTAAGGAACTCATACAGTGATTTTTCCACACAGAAAACTCACACCTAAAATTAAAAAAAAAAACAAAACAAAAACAAAACCACAAACAAACAAACAAACAAAAACCCCAAAAACCAAACAAACTTAAAAGCAAATAGTCAGATCTCAGTCCTGCCACTTCATAACAAATTATTTCACTAAAATTTTAGGGGGTTTGGAGGGGCTTTTTTGTGTTAATGAGAAAGTAAATAAATAATGGGTAAATATACAGTAATTTTATCTCTAAATTACCTAGCAGCAAATTTTAAAATATGTTGACCTTATTTATTGTAAAATATTTCTTTTGACCAATCACTTTCTTGACCCCATTTTATTGACAGATATGTAGCATTTAATAAGTTTTCCTACAATATATCCGCTACATGGTAGAGATTTTGATCAGTGTTCTGCTACAAACATTTAAGATTACAGGTCTGGAACTCAGCTTCTGAGACGATTCCTGAAACAGTCAAGCACAATTCACATGTTCAATGAACTTATTTTGAGTAAATTTATTTATTAAAATGCTTGCGAGACATGTATGCAGATGTAAGTATAGTCAAGCAAGTTGATTTTTAAAGTCAGATGAATATTCATGGTCAGCATTTTGTACAGTGTGCTCTCAAATCAACCTCCTGGTGCCAAGAGAAGCCAGTGGAACAAGTACATCCTGAAGTGTGCCCAGAGACTCCTATTTTCCTCTCTTGCTTAATCAAGAGGAAGTACAATTGTTTAGTAAAACCTGAATGCTCAGTATCAAAAGAGACTTCTATTTACCTTCAGACACCTTTTCCCAACATTTTTTTTTCCCCTTCTCCATAGAGCCTGTATTTCAGCCATTTTTCAGAAGATAGCACCATGAGTTCACAATGAAATCAGCCACGACAAACAGGGCTTTGCTTTGGTTTATTCATTAACTTTTATGTATGTAGCTGTCTGCATTCGATATGTGACCTACATATATTTAGCTGGATTTGTGGATGCATGAGTCCAGTCAAGAATGTGGAATGGTACTCAAAGATAAATAGCAGACTGGGCAGGACATTTAAACTAATCAAAGCAAGATGTTAAGGGGAATGTGGAAACACAAAAGAATTACTTTTAAGGCTCCAGAGTTTAAGCAGAAAGCGGACACATCTCTTTCACAGGATTCAGACTTACAACGTCTCATGCAGTAAGGCACTAAAGTCAGACCACCAGTCCCTTCATTCCTTGCTACCGTCCCTTCATTCCTTGCTACCATCTCCTATTTGTCTTTCTCTCCACCTCCATACTGGTAGATAACCTTCATTTGTAGCACTGTTTTGAACAGAGTCATAGAATCACAGGTTGGTTTGTGTTGTAAGGGACCTTAAAGATCATCCTGTTCCAACATCCCTGCCATGAGCAGGGACACCTCCCACTAGATCAGGTTGCTCAAAGCCCCATCCAGCCTGGTCTTGTTGGTTGTACAGTGTTACAAGACTGTGCAGGATGAAGAAATACAAGTCTGTCTTGTGGGAGGATTCACTAGAGTGAACTATCTGGTGCATTGTGCTAAGATTTTTTCTTTAAGACAAGTTCTCCAAAACAGTCAAGAAGCATAATACCAGTTCTTTAGTGTGATGACAAGGTTCCACTGCACAGATTTATTCACTGAGCATCTTTCATTCAACATTGCAGGTACCCCTTTTTGGCATGAAATAGTTGCAAATGAGAGAAGGAAATGTTGAAATGAAATTTTTTCTCTGTGATAAAATTATCAGCGCATTAGACTTGATTAATTTTCAGTTTCACCAACAGAAGATCTAACTATATATTTAATGGGTTTAAACTAAAAGGGGAGATTTAGATCGGATATTATGAAGAAATTCTTTACTGTGGGGGTGGTAAGGCAGTGGAAGAGGTTGCCCAGGGAAGCTGTCGATGTCCCATCCCTGGAAGCGATCAACAGGATGATCTTTAAGGTTCCTTCCAACCCAAACCAATCTATGATTCTGTGATTCTATATCTCTGGGTAACATTGCCTCCATATGACTTCACTTATATGGCTGTAGATTCCTCCAAGCCTAGGCAGCATGTTTCATTTTGAAAATAGCACCTCTGGTGGCACTCACTTTGAGATTATATACTGAAATGTAGCTGACTCTATGCAAATATCATTGTATGAGCTAGTGAATAAGACCCATTAAAAGCTTTCATTGATTTTCCTAAATGTAAATGGCTAGTGACATTTGAGATACCCTCTAGTATCACAGATATCACAGATACAGAAAACGAAGAAACTCATGCCCTTCCAAGCAGTTCATGTGAGCTAGTGCATCTCAAATACCATATGCAAAGGCAACTTAAACGAGTCAGTGCCAAACTCCATTGACTGTATTGATTAGGTTTTCAATGCCATAAAGGGAGATTATTGAGATAGTTCATATGTAGCTTACCTGTAGGTACCTCAGTCTTGTACCAAATCCCATTTGTTATGCTTGTATTGTTTACACTTTCTATATTTTGAGAAAGGTTGTGAACTTAATTTAAAATTTTAATTTAAATTTTAACTTAATGTTTCTAAAATGTTGAAAATAACAAATAATGCCTGTACTATAACACATTACAAGAAATGAACCACAGGTATGAGCAGTAAATGTCAGTCCCCCACTAGTTGAATACAATTGCAATTTCCAAAATAGCGGCTCTGTTTCTAAAATTTCTAAATTATTTCACACTTGTAGTGGGTTGACCCTGGCTGAATGCCAGGTGCCCACCAAAGCCACTCTATCACTCCCCTCCTCGGCTGGACAGGGGAGAGAAAATATAATTAAAGTTTCACGGATTGAGATAAGGACAGGGAGATCATTCACCAAGTATTGACATGGGCAAAGCAGACTCGACTTGGGAAAATTAGTTTAATTTATTACCAGTCAAAATCAGAGTAGGATAATGACAAACAAAACCAAATCATAAAAACACCTTTCCCCCACCTCTCCTTTCTTTCCAGGCTTAACTTCACTCCCAAATTCTCTACCACCTCCCCCCACAGCAGTGCATGGGGATAGGGTACAGGGGTTTTGGTCAGTTCATCACCAATTGTCTCAGCCGCTCCTATCTCCTCAGGTGGATGAATCCTCACACCCTTCCCCTGCTCCCGCATGGGGTTCCTCCCATGGGAGACAGTCCTTCATGAAATTCTCCAGCATGAGTCCTTCCCACGCGCTGCAGTTCTTCATGAACTGCTATAGTATTGTCCTTTCCACAGGGTGCAGTCCTTCAGGAACAGACTGCTCCAG
The DNA here is from genome assembly GCA_013400035.1 of Rynchops niger. Taxonomy (NCBI): domain Eukaryota; kingdom Metazoa; phylum Chordata; class Aves; order Charadriiformes; family Laridae; genus Rynchops; species Rynchops niger. The sequence continues at coordinate 192,122 of VXBH01005943.1, read as the reverse complement.
CGTAGGTCCCCCACAGGGTCAGAAGTCCTACCAGCAAACTTGCTCCAGCATGGGATCCTCTCTCCATGGGTCCACAGGTCCTGCCAGGAACCTGCACCAGCATGGGCTACACACAGTCTCACAGCCTCCTTCAGGCATCCACCTGCTCCGGCATAGGGTCCTCCTTGGGCTGCAGGTGGATACCTGCTCCACTGTTAACCTCCGTAGGCTGCAGGGGAATCTCTGCTCCAGCACTTCGAGCACCTTCTCCCCCTCCTTCTTCACTGACTGCGGTGTCTGCATAAGTGTTTCTCTCACATATTCACTCCTCTCTTTTTTTTTTTCCCCTTCTTAAATATGTTATTACAGAGACGCTACTACAATTGCTGATGGGCTCGGCCTTGGCCAGTGGTGGGTCTGTCTTGGAGCTGGTTGGCACTGGCTCTGTTGGACACAGGCAAAGCTTCTAGCAGCTTCTCACAAAACCCATGCCTGTAACACCCCCACTACCAAAACCTTGCCATGCAAACCCAATACAACAATTCTTTGGTGTGCTTAGTGCTATTTATGAATTGGAGGAGCTGTGTTCGCCACATTTTTAGAATTGGATCAGTAGGCTGGGAAATTGTGTTGCAGAGGAATGTTATTAGGATACTAAGAACTGATTTGGTGTATGACTTTTTAGATGAAAGAACATTCAAATATGACTTAATGGGACTAAAAAATTTCAATGACTAAAAGTACATACTTTTTACTTTTATGGAAAATATTTGTGAATCATACCAAATGAAAAAGAAGCAATGGTAGAAAGGTGTACTTTAAAAGCTTTAAAATATGTTATGAAAAAAGTGTCAGATCTTCATCTTCTCAAAGCCTGAGGTACAATCATAGTTTATAATTTTTTTTGCAAGGACAAATGTTAATAAAAAATATAAAAAAATCTATAAAGTCAAAATTATCTGATAAATTCACTAATATAATCTCTTTAAAAGAAATATGCATTTTAACATTCATATATATTCAGATCATATGGAATTAATTGCCCTGTATTTTTAGTAACAAGAGAGCTTATTTACATGCAGTTCTATGTTGATAGTTCTTAAGATGACAGTGTAATCTCTGCCTTTTTTTTTTTTTTTTTTTTTTTTTTTTTTTTTTTTTTTTTTTTGTTTTTCCCTTTTTTTAAAATTATTTTTTTTTTTAAAAATTA
>VXBH01005943.1:177680-190912 GCA_013400035.1 Rynchops niger | reverse complement strand
TTTTTTTTATATCTTTGCTATTTGGTATTTGCCTCTGTATGAAATTAGTGTTACTTTTAGAAATAGATACACTTTTTCCAGTCAACATTTTTTCCAGCTCTGGGGCAAGATTCTGAGCTGAACTGATGTCAGAGTTGATCTCATGAAGTCAACCATATCACACAAATAGAGCAGAACAGATATTCACAACAGCATGGTCTCTGTCTCCCTCTCACGCGGGCACACTAGAGTACATAAAAATTATCTTTCATGGAATCTTAAAGCTGGAAAGGACCTAAAATAGCTGCTTAGTCCATCTTTCTGCTCAAAAAAATTATCAACAATTTCTACATCATTATTTGTAGATGTTGTCTAGTCAATTCTTAAACACTTCCACAGTAGTGCCTCCGAACCTTCCCAGACATATTAATTCAGAGTTTTATTATCTTGCCATTTTTTTTTCCAATGACAATGATGACTCAAGGCTATTTACTGTATCCCTACCTGAAGGTCTGCATTACTTCTAGATAGAGTTCTTTGCTCTCCATACCTATGCAGTTATTTCTGCCTAAACTTAATGTATTTCATGTAATGTATTTCATGTCAACTATAGAATCATGTAAAATTTCAACCCATTTTTCATTCCTTTAATATTTAAAAAAAACTTTTGAATTACATTCCTGTCCTCTAATGTACTTGCAGTTTATCCTAGCTTGATATCAACTGCAAAACAAATGGTCATATTCATGGTTTAAAGTCATTAAGTCAAATATGGAATAGCAGCTGTCCTGGGACAGAACCATAAGGAGTTTCATTTGATAAACCCTTCAGTTTTGACGGTGAACCATTAATATTCTCTGACTGTATATTTACAATTAGTTTTGCAGTTATCTTATCATGCATGCATTTAAACAATTTTCTTTAGCTTGCATGTGATGCTGACATGCAAAACAATGTAAAAAAAAACTTTACTGAAGACAAATATACAACTCTAATATGTTGCTTCCTTTTTGTCTGTAGGGCCTGTTACATTATAGTAGGAATAATTAAATTGGTTTGATGTGATTTGCTCTTGACTAATCCATGTTGGCTGTTACTTACTGCAGGTCTAAAGTGCACTGACTAGAAGGCTGTTCTTGTAAAATCGGAAGAGACCGTGTCACAAGATGACACTGCCCAATGCATCTTGCTATTTCTTTTAGTAAGGCTTAGAAAATGTTATCCTTTCCAGGGATTTTGTGACAAAAATGTCACCTGGCATTATCCCTTGATTAACTTGATGTACTCTATTGAACTGATATAAACAAACACAGAATAATTTTAAATTTCTTGGAAAACCGAATGATGTTCTTTTTAATCTCAGTACTAATTTGAAATGAAGCTAGTGGCACTGTTAGCACGACTAAGGTGGCAGGATCTGGCATTCAATGAACGTCCAATTTTTAAATTACTTATATACCAGGATGCCAATGACCTAGGTAAGAAAAAAAAAGAAAAAAAGAAAAAAAAACAAAACAAAACAAAACAAAACTTGCTGCTCACAAAAACAATTCAGTTAACTAAAAGTTTATATGTTCTTTTCCTTTGTTAGGTCATGAATTTAACAATGCCAAACATATTCTTTGTTTGCTGGTTTCCCTGTGTCAATATATGGACTAATAACGAAGGGGCTGTTCTTTGTGGAGGAATGCATTAAGCCATTTTGGGTTTCTCATAAATACATCTGTTCCCTACAAATTGTGTATCAACTGGGAAGAAATTGTTTGATCTAAAGCAGAGAAACCTGTGGAATGATATTAAAGGACAGATATACAATACATATACACAAAAACTTACATAAGGTCTGTCAAGTGCAATGACAAAGTCAAGATTCTTTATGTACTTGTATCTGTGTGAGCACAGTGGATAAAGTTCTAAAGCCTCTGCGGGGCTTTATGGATAGGTAATATCCATATGTAAGAGTCTAAGACCATCAAATTTATCATTTGTTGTTATTTATCATCGAGTTGTTATCATTCCTGTTGTAAGAATTAAAATAAAGGCTTTGATGGTGCTGCTGGGTTTACCAAAGTGGCTGGATACTGAGAATCATGCATTTGGGAAATGAGATCCAAGTTTAATTTCTTCTTCTTCCCAATCCTAAACTGTATCTTTTGGGAAAATGCCACAAAAAATGTTTGAAGGGAGAAAAGCTGAAATAATGGTTTCAAAATTTATTTAGAGCCTAGAGAACTACACAGAGAAAAATTTTTGCTGTTCAGTGGATTATCAATTTATCAGATTACCAGTATTTTGCCTCCATGAAGTGAATCCCCATGCTGCCACTTGCTAATATTACACCTAAGTCAGTCACCAGTACATAAACTATCTGTGAAGTGTAAATACTCTTAAGAAGTGGAGTAAATGACTCTGAGCTTCTAACTCTTCATGGGACAAAAAAAGAGAGAAGTAAACAGCACTACCATCACACCTCAATTTATAAAGAGAAGTGTGAGACCTGATCAGTTACTGGAAAAAAGTTATCTATGCATGTTTTCAGGAGAAATGTCAAGGTGACAGATTCTGAGTGCTAAAAGGTATTTCTTTGTGTGCCTTCGGAAAAGAATTTGAGAGTTCAGTGCATACAAAATTCTTTCCTTAGCTAGGTAGCTGAAGGTTAACTTTATATTTCTACAGTTTTTGGTGACATATCAGGCTTCTGTTTGCCTTCACTGCATCACTACAGACTGGCTTTTGTCCATACCATGCAAGTCTCAGGGATATTTGACCTATTTGATCATGTGCTTTCTGCATACATAGGCATAGTCCGGCTTTTATGCGATAGCTCTCTCTGCATTCCTGCTGGACACCTGTGGCAAAACCTTGTTCCTGTTTTGTCTGGAAGGGTATGAAGTCTATCAGGATTTCACAAGGACTGGGGAGAAATTCTGTTATAACTCATATCCAAAATGTGTTGATTCCATCACAAAAACAAACAAACAAACAAACAAACAAACCCCAAAAACCACAACCAAAAAAAACCAAACCCAAAGCGTACTTTCAGTGCATCTCTGAGATGCTGTGCTGCCTGGCTTCTCCAGTGAGCGACTGGTGTCATTAAGTGCCTTCTAACAAGCATAGACTAAGTCTTTGTTGTGTTGGGATCACCCACTGCATAGTGCAGACACATTCTGATTGTGACAGAAGGCAACTCCTTGGTCAGTACTTTCTCCATGAATGGTATGGAAATTTGAAGCATAGCACAAGCTTCTGAATATCATTTTAGGTGGCAGAAGCTACATTTTAGGTAATACCATACTTAATTCTGAAAGATCATGGCATTGGATCACAAAAGTCATATTGTGTCAATTTTATTGACAAATGAAATGAACAAATTTAACTCCATACGTTATGCACAAAAATATTGAGTAGAAGGAAGTTTCTGATCATAGAATCATAGAATTGTTTTGGTTGGAAGAGACCTTTAAGATCATCAAGTCCAGCTGTTAACCTAGCACTGCCAAGTCCACCACTAAACCATGTCCCTCAGCACCACCTCTAGGTGCCTTTTAAGTACTTCCAGGGATGGTGACTCAACCACTTCCCAGGGCAGCCTGTTCCAATGTTTGACAGCCTTTTCTGTCAAGACATTTTTCCTAATATCCAATCTAAACCTCCCCTACTGCAACTTGAGGCCGTTTCCTCTTGTCCTATTGCCTGTTACTTGGGAGAAGAGACCGAACCCCACCTCTCTATGACCTCCTTTCAGGCACTTGTAGAGAGCAATAAGGTGTCCCCTCAGCCTCCTTTTCTCCAGGCTAAACAACCCCAGTTCTCTTAACCCCTTCTCATAAGACTTGTTCTCTAGACCCTTCATGAGCTTTGTTGCCCTTCTCTGAACATGGTCTAGCACCTTGTAGTCTTTCTTGTAGTCTTTCATGTAGTGAGGGGCTCAAAACTGAACACAGTGCGGCCTCACCAGTGAGACAATCACTTCCCTAGTCCTGCTGGCCGCACTATTCCTGATACAGGAACAGGATGCTGTTGACCTTCTTGGCCACCTGGGCATATTGCTGGCTCATATTCAGCCAGCTGTTAACCAATACCCCCAGGTCCTTTTCCAATGGGCAGCTTTCCAGCCACTCTGCCCCAGTCCTGTAGTTCTGCATGGGATTGTTGTGACCCAAGTGCAGGACCCGGCACTTGGCCTTGTTGAATCTCATACAGCTGGCCTCAGCCCATCGATCCAGCCTGTCCAGATCCACCTGTAGAGCCATCCTACCCTCAAGCAGATCAACACTCCCACCCAACCTGGTGTCATCTGCAAACTTATTGAAGTTGCACTCGATCCCCTCAGCCAGATCGTTGATAAAGATATTACAGAGAACCAGCCCCAATACTGAGCCCTGGGGAACACCACTTGTGACCTGCTGCCAACTGGATTTAAGTCCATTCACCACAACTGTTTGGGCCCAGCTATCCAGCCAGTTTTTTTACTCAGTGAAGCATGCATCCATCCAAGCCATGAGCAGCCAGTTTCGCCAGGAGAATGCTGTGGGGTACTATGTCAAAAGCCATGCTGGTGCTTTTCTCCTTGAATGCTTGAGCTAGTAATGATCTTATCTCAATAGGGCTACCTCTGACTGTAATTTTATATTTCTTATCTTTCTGCCCATTTTCTCACAGCTCTCTCTCATAACTTAACTGCCCTTCCTCTTTTATTCTGTGTGTTTATTCCATGGTCAACATGTGAAAATAAACTCTAAAGTAAGCCCTGTATTTCTTTTACAAGAAATGAGCTGTCAATACAGGCAACAAATGCAAAGGCTCAAGTGCATCGCCTCCCTTCATGGGGGTTTGGTGGCTTGCAAAGAACCCTGCCTATAGATTTTATAGCTCTTATCATTTATATGAGTTCTGACTTTATATTAAGTGATAGATGGGATATAAGAATTGGGAGAGGAGAGGTAGCTGAAAATCTCCAGAATGCACCCTCATATTCCATGCAAGGTTTCACTAATATAAGTGTATAGGGAAGAAGAAATGCTCCCTCCTGGTAGTAGCAGGTGCTTTTTGCTCCTGCATTAATGTTTGCTGTGTTGCTGTGTAGCCTACTCAGGTTAAATCAGTGTTATATCTACAGGGTCCCTCCTCCCTGAGCACAGGAGTATTGTCTTACAGTCTCAGTGGTACAGCAGAAAACCTCACTTCATGGGTCACTTCATGTGTTTTCAGTACAGTAACCAATGAATGGGACATGGGTTACAAATATTGTAATCCTATCAAAATTCATTGATAATCCTTTGTATGAAATTTTGGTTTTCTGACTGTTTGATCTAGTCAATCTCAGCTACTCAAACATTCATGGAAAATAAACATGAAAAGGTAAAGAACCTGGCTGATCTGAAATTTGGTCTAGAATCACAAGAAGCAGTTCCGTTTCTGTTTTCTTTACAATTTACTCAGTTGTAGAAAGAAAGCTAATGCTCATGCAACTTTTAGCTGCCAGCATTTCTGCTAAACCAGTAGCTTTTAGAACCCCCAGGGAATGCCACAGATGGAGAGAAAACACTCATGAGTTTTAAATTTGTTTTGCTTACCATACATCAGCACTTCCTTGGAAAGGCAGGTGATATTAACCTTCTTTAGGTCTCCTATTTTTATCTTTCCGCTGAGAAAGTAAGTAAAAAAAAAATACTCAAAATTTTATGTAGAAAGTAGGTATTAGGACACAATTCTGCCATAAAAGGCCAAACCTCTGATACTTTGGCTACTACCGTGCTTGTCCTTATTTTCATTTTCTGATTTCCCTATGCAGTGCTCATGGAGGAAAATGTGATAGGGGATTGTTTTTCACTGAATTGTGCTACCTCTCCTCTTTAGGATCAGTTTATAAAGGCATTTTTGCATGATGCAAAGAGACTCTGCAAGTGATATATAAACAACTTGAAAAGTAAGAAGCAATTATTTATTAGTTGAGTACACGTAACTAAGATTTAATGATCTATTAGGCTAAGCACCCTTAAGGCACCCGAAGAGTTTCTGCTGGCCACACAGGCATCAGTCAGTAGGTGTAGGGACAGCCTCTACCACTCTTTGAACAGGTTCTCAGCGCTGCCGAGTTGCCAGGTCCCACCAGCTCTGTCATCACTGGTGACACTGATGGCTTGATCCAAAGCCCCACTGATTCTTAACTACTTAACTAGCTTTCCTAGTTCTTTGTTTAGTAGTCCATGTTGGTGCTTTTCTCCTTGAATGCTTGAGCTACTAATGATCTTGTCTCAACAGGGCTACCTCTGACGGCAATTTTATCTTCCTTATCTTTCTGCCCTCTTTCTCACAGCTCGCTCCCGTAACTTAATGGTATTCTGAGAAGCCAAAGGCAAGGTTATGCTTCTGGGACAGATCGGAGCTGGGCCTTGGACCCTTGGAGCACAGGCTGTTGAGCCCAAGGGTAAAGGGGTTTACAGCACTGTTTGCAGCAAAAGAAGGTTAGCATTACATGTAATTTTTGTTTGAGCAGCCAGTAAGTCAACAGGCATGCAAAAGGCAATCAAGACGTAAGCAGTTCAGTTATACATCTGATAAAACGAAAGCAGAACTTTCTTCTGATGAAATTTGTGAACCCCATAAGAACCTACTGAAACAAAGGGTGCTTGAAATTTGAGGGTTTTCATTTGTTATTGTTTCCAGCTTCAAAGTCATAAATTCTGCCAAAATTTTTTGATATGTCACAAGGAATAATGTATTTGCAGGTAACATGAACAGATTTCTGGTAGAACTTTATGTAAAATCATTTAAAAATCATAATAAAAAAAGTTAATTTCTCAAAATGATCACTATTGATCGCCATATATAAAGATCCTAGCTTTACATTGGTAATATATATATGCAGAAAATGCTCTGCCAGATGATCAGCACCCTTTTCCTAGCACATCTCATGGATGATAGATAACTGAACATATGTCTCATTTGTTTGCCTCACTGATTTTATTGTTCTCACTTTTGCAAATGTTGCATGTTGCATCAAATTATTGTTAATCATCTTCCAGGTAACAGCATACATCCTCCCAGTTCAAGTTACAAACCTCATCTCAACTGCCTCCTTTGAAAAGAAGAATGCTGTAATTCTGAATGATGGGTATAATGCAGTATAATAACTCTTTTAGAGGAAGAATAATGTAGAGTACCACCTGTGCTAGTAAAGCCATATTGAGCAAGCTTTGTTATAATAAAAGCATGCAGCTGCTTCAGACTCCCCTGAAGCTCAGTGTTATGACCATTACTCTTTATAAATTTTTATACTTTTTTTTCTGAGGGAAGTTAGATCCATGAAAGTGTAGATATAAGTATAGGTATAGATATGAATATCAAAACTTTTTTTTCCTCCATTCAGAGTTTTCTTGTTCATTGTGGTCAAATATCTGTCAACCACACCTGTAGCTTTGACAGCACGCATCTGATGTAACCCTTTTTATATTCTGTGAATGCAAATTGATTCTTAGTTTACCTTTCTTCAGAAGTGAAAGGACTGAAAACTTACACTGGTGATCAATCAGCTGCACAGCTATCATCTGCATCAACTGGAGCAGCTCTAATGAATTTTTGCACACCTTAATCAGGACCCTGCATATGACTTAAAATTTCAGGGGACTTGAACCAGAGCTCCAGATAGGATCCATCCTGTCTGTCCCTCTCAGAGTTTAGATGTAAATAAACTAAGCTTCACAAGCTATTGCTTCCTCCATCCAGGATAAACAAAGGCACACTTTCTGTGCAGGGAGAAGAGGAAAGGGCAGCTGGAGCCTGAGAAGAGTCTACATCCTCTGTTTAATAGATAAGCTGTATTAACTCTTCTGCTATTGTGACTGTGAGGTAGTCATACTGTCTGGTTATCCTTTATTTCTCAGTACATCCATTCCTGTTAGAGCTGATTACCTAAGAGGAATTACTGCAATATGGTGGTGGTGTTTTTTTTTCGTTTGGTTGGTTTGGGTTTTTTTTTTTTTTTGTTTGGTTGGTTTGATTTTTTTTTTTTTTTAAAAAGGAACATTTTAATAGAATTTTAGGTAAATCAGTTGAAAGTTCTGCCTAAATATACTATTATTACAAAACATAATAATTCATTAATAAACACATTTCCACAGTGTTTCATTTGCCTTTACTACCCTTTAAAGCCACCTCCAAATCTTTTGCTTCCTCCTTCATAAACTCTGGCCTCCTTTGGGTTACCATCTCTTACTTTTCCTCGGTTCCTTTACCTATAGCTTCCTCTTGTGTTTGGTATTCTTTTTGCCTCCCTTTCTTTTATGGCTAGTCATCTATCCCTAAAACAGTTCAATACCTACCTTTTGTTTACATTATTTTTTACTCTTAATGTTTGAGTAGCATAGTTCAGGCAAACACAGGGGCAAGAAAAATGCAACTATGTCTGGTTTGGAAATATATATATATTTATTTTCTGGACTGGAATGTCAAACAGTTTCAACTTATTTTGCTATTTACTTTGTAATAGCAATCATCAAAACCTATCAGGGCATTACAAGGACAGCAGGTTTGACTGCTTTGAGATCTTATTTATCACAATATGTATGTACACCTCTGTTATATTATTGAATATATTATATACTATTAATTTTCTTTAAGACATACTTGCTTGATTTGTTTAATTTGAAATAAATTTTACTGTGCTATATACATAACCTTTGCTTCTACTGAGTGGTGAACTTTTGCTAGAATTGCATTTCTTTAACCTTTTTGCATAGTATGCCTTTGGCTGTTTTCATCAGTTACAAATGGTCTGAGTTTCTCTTCCTCTTTTCCAGGCTTCTTGAGCCTAGAATTATTTTTCCATTTTCCACAGCTGTTGTGCCATGATTATTTTGGGCATATACAAATCAAATCAAAACAACCCCGAAAATCTTGCATCTCACAAATGTGTATTACTGTGCGGCATTCATGGACTCTAGCAGAAAGTAAGGTCCTGTAAACGAGATGGCTGTTAATAGCCATTAGTATCTCAGAAATTGCATGGTAATGTCAATGGTCAAATTACTTTTCCAGAATAAATCCATGTGATCATCATATAACACATTCCCAATTGTTCAAAATGTCTTAAAATTAGATCCCCATCAGTCTTTTAGTATCAAATCATAAACTGTTAATCCTATAATAAAAGATTCATGCTTACTACACCCAAAATAAAATGTCCCAAACTGTAGAATACAGCCCACTGTGGTGTCTTGACCCAGGCAAACATCTAAGCCCCCCATCACTCACTACCTCCTCCAGACAGACTGATCCTGAGCTAGCCTCTGAGCAACAGCCACCTTGGAAGAGAAACACCATCCCCACACACACCTTTCTTCATCTCCCTTTAATTTGAATTCCTGAGCATGGCATTGTATGGTATAGAATACAATTTCAGTTTGGGCCACTCGGGCTGGTTGTGTTCCCTCCCAGCTTCTTGCTTACCCTCAGCCTATTTGCTCAGGGGGACAGAGTGGGAAGAGAAAGTCTTGATGCTGTGCAAGCATCGTTCAACATTAGCTAATGCGTTGGTGCTTTATCAACAGTTTTAGCCAGAAATCCAAAACACAGCACCACAGGGGTTGCTATCAAATAAGTTAACTGTGTCCCAGTCTCTAAATTTTGGAATATATTTTAACAGTCAAATGACGCTTACTTAATACACATCTTACCGCTTACTGCGCTAGTAATTCTCACTAGCTGGTATTCTGTCTTTTTTTGTTTATTTCTGTCATAAGGCCAAAAACCCAAATTGTAGGTTCAGTGAGTTATGTTACATTTGTGACAATACTGTCTGTGATTAGGTGAATAGTTTTTGGAAAAAAGAATTCATAGAAAATTAAACAAAATGTTGGATTCTTGTTTTAATTATTCATAAAACTTAGATTAAAGAAAAAAACAGCTGGACAATATCTTCTGATTATTATAAAAAATATCCAAACTGATTTGAATGTTTAGGACAATTCATTTGGATGAATAATTGAGAATCTCAGTACTGAATTCACTTAAGGACATCTTATATTTATTGTTATGGAGGCAGGCAAAATCTAGTAAACAAAAACTAGGGCTTTATTCTGCCCTCACGTACTGTGTGGAATCTGCAGAGAGATCAGTGGGATTATGCTGTGGCTACTCTCTGAACTAGAGCAACTCTGCTCAGCCTGGCTTTGGAAATGTAGGACATCACATTGGCCTCAATCAGTTTTGCTTTCCAGTTGTTTTTGGTGCAGTTCAAGGGGATTTTCAACTTGTCTCTGCTCATTGCCACTGAAAGAGAGACAGTTGGTCAGCTAGGGGTTATGGGAAGTGATTCTGGCAGCTGTATCGTTAAACCATTACCCTACAGTAAAATCACTGAACTCTGCTGTAGACTTTGTGCATGCCACAAGTTTCCATCATCTCAAAAAGGCAATTTAATGCACTGGGACTAGTGCTTATTTTAATCCCAGTGAGAAAGGCACTCAGACTTTGCAAGGTATTGTTTAAAATACCATATATTAGAGTTAACAGGAGAAATAAAAAGATGATAGAATAGACAATCTCATGTCTCTTCAGGCACTGGGAACCCCAGGTTGTGCAGGATCAGATTGACCTCCTAACAACACAGGTCACGCTGTGCAGATCCCGTCCATAGAGAGATTTACTGACTTTTTGGCTTTTTAAGCTCATACAGGATTTTCTTTATAGAAAACAATTCTGTCCCTGGATGCTGCTGTTGAACAAAAGGATGTTCACCTGTAAACTTGCTGCTTCACTTTAAGGTAAAGGCAAGGGCACGTGGGTGGTGTTATTGCAAGTGCCCATAGGGAGCTACCTCAGAGTCCTCTGTTAAAATTACCTGCTTAAGTTTCCCTTGCTTCCAAAGAATATATGCAGCAAACACAGGCCTGAAAGCCAAGTGATACATGCAGCGCAGCACAGCAAAGCACAGCATGGGCCTGTGCCTATGTGACAGATTTGTTCTGGTTAACAACCAGATGCCCGCCCAGCTGCTTGATTCCCTTCTCCTCCGCCTGTCCTCTCTTTTGCCCTTTCTAAACTACTTTTTCCATGAGGTGCTACCATCTTGGCTGAGGGGCTTGGCCATGTACTGTGGTAGGTCCATTAGAGCTGGCTGGAAGTGGCTGTGTCTGGCTCCATCCTCTCCTCACAGAGACCACCTTTGCAGCCCCTGACTGCCAGCACCTGGCTATGGACACCCCATACACTTACTTTCCTATGCTCAATGATCTTCCATTAGCATCACTACAGAAAATTAGAAAAAAATAATGAAAAAAACAGGACTGGGGCAACAATATCACTCCTGGTTCAAGAAAGCCTTACTTGCAAGTGGCTGAAAGTATATATGGGAGGAGAAACATGATATCATGTGGACATCTGGCAGCAGCCCCCTCCAGAGGCAGAACACTGAGCTGCTGCTGTGACACTCTTGCCAGGCTTTTTTCACTGTTGCCTTTCCATTGTGTGAAAAACTGGAAAATGAAGCGCAGAAACGTTTGAGCCATGGTTGCTTCTGTTTGCCCAACTTGCCTTCTGACACAAGATCTGGGTGAACGCTTGAACCGCACACGTGCAGAGAAGAGAACTTCCTCACTGATAAAAAGAAAGACACAAAATGCTTCAGTTTGTCACCCTATATTGCTATTTGGAAGTCTGCAACTTGACCTTGCAATTTATATACAGCCACAGAGATGGACTAACTATTAGCTTGAAATGAAAAACTCACGAAACTTTCTGGTCTTTTCACCATGTCATGAAGTCAGCAAAATTCCTAATGTTTTATGATGCTTTTAAACATGAATTCAGGATTTTGCCTCAAGGCTTTCATTGCAACAACAGCTAATCTGATTCAGAGGAGACTGAGGTGCAACCCTGCTTTTAATTATTTGTATTGAAAGAGGCAGTAAACTGGTGTTATTGAGATAACATATCTGCTTTAGACACTTTTTAAACAAATCAACTCTATTGAAGTTCCTCTAATATCTTCAGATATATACTGAGGTCAGTGAGATTATAGTTTGGTGATTAGTTTAAAGCACTTTAAAAGTCAAAGCAATTAGAATGGGGCGCATTTCCTGCCAACCTTCCCCAAAACTGCATGTCCTATTGTCTCACTGATACTAAGACTTATTTTCACACATCTAGGCATACAGTCCTTGTGAAGAAAATGTACCCTTTTAAAGTTACATTAATGTTTTATTAGTTATGTTAATGTTTTTTTTAGGATGTATAGCATATTATTAAGATTCTATGAAACACAGAAGAGAGAATGATCTCTGCCCCTTGAGACTGCAATGCAAATACTTTTTACTTACACTATTCTTTTTTTATATATTTATATATATATATATATTTTTAGGAGTGTCATGAAAACCATTAGCAGCAGCATTTAACTGAATAACGAATTGAGCGATCCACGTAACAACAGTGATAGCAGCAAGAAATTCCGTTTTATGTCCTACCACAGATACGAAACACCTCACCTCTGTGAAGTTAAAGCATAAAAAATAAATATTTAGAATTAATCACTGTGGTTTGCCTTTGAAATTAGTCTATCCATATCTTCTGTGAATTGACAGAAGTGGAATTTAACGAATGTAGCGCTCTCTATCTTGTTTCCTACTGGTTTTGATGGAAGGAGATAAGCACATACAAAGGGTCCTTCATTCCACCTCTCATGCATATTTATTTTCTGATGGGATTCCTCCCTTTAAGATACTGATTTTTTTTCCAAAAAGGTAGCCAGTGCGACTAACAGATGTGAAGGGTGGCATTCAATTGCCTAACATAAGCAAAAGTTGCTATCTGGGATGCTATAGGGTATCCCACCGCACTTCCTGCTTCTACTGCAGAAAAACATAGGTCTTGTATAGACTCTTCATACTCTGTGTCATGTCTGTTAATGTTTTGTGGATAATATAGGCTGGGTACTTACGTTTAAGCAACTGAATCTTGATTTAGGTGCCCATATAAAGATTTATTTTTTAGATTCCTAAATCTGTATTGACTACAAGGGCCACTGGAAGCCCAGTAGCTGTTACAGAATCAGTAAACCAGGATCACCTGGTTCAGGAGTAGCTACTTACAGGTAGACACTTAAAGTTAGATAGGTAATTCTGCAGCTGAATCCTACCCAAAGTTTTTAAGCTTAAATGAAATGAATCAATAGTTTAGTTTTCAAACCAAAAATAAACAAACAACCAAATTAAAAAAAAAAAAAAAAAAAAAAAAAAAAACAAACAAAA
>VXBH01005943.1:156516-177583 GCA_013400035.1 Rynchops niger | reverse complement strand
CCCCCCCAAAAAACACATGTATTAAAAGAATTTTAAAAAAGGAAAAAAAAAAAAAAAAAAAAAAAAAAGAAACTCCTGTATGATTTTTTGGATGTTTGGTGAGTTTTTACTAAACGCTGGTATTTACACATACTTTGAACATTATAAAAATGAGAATAATAGTAGCACTTTGAACAACTACAAAATACAACACAAAAAATGATACTATTCCATCTTCATTAATTTTTCACAGATCAGAACATGAAAGAATACTCATTTATGCCTCATATTAGCTTTTCCCTGTTCCTGTGCAACACCACAGTTAGGGCCCAAAACTCTGGCTCTCAAAAGGACTTTAGGTAACTAAGTTGTCTGTTGGGACCTCTCCAGATCAGGAGCCATCTATGGCTCCAAGAGAGAGTATAATGCAGATCGGTAGAGGGTGGGATCATTTGGCTATGATTGTTCAATTCTGTTTTCCTTCATGCCTTGTACAATGGAAGGTTCTGCTAGGTAAGAAACAGACTACAGAAAATAAATGCATGGCTTTCAACATGATGCCATGGCATGTTGCCACCTTCCTAAATGGGGAAAACCCCCCACAAATCCTGTTTCTTTTGATAACATCTGTGAACAGAGATAGAACATTTTTTGTTTGTTTGTTTGTTTGTTTGTTTTCCTAGTGAAAATGTTTATAATGCATAGAAAACCAAACAGTCACTTGAACTACTTCTTTCACATGCTGCTTTTATGTCTGGTGTGAATCCAGCTTTTGATTTACAGCAGGATAAAGTACAAGAGAATCAAATCTCAGTGTACTTCAGTTCTGGTTATACGAACAACTGGTATCTTGGAGCATGGCTGTGAATATCAGAGAAAACAACATGTTATTAAGCATTTATAAAATACAGTAACAGGTTTTCATTTTGTGCCACTGTAATGTAAAATTCATATTAACAAAATCCCACAGTATGTAAGTGATCAAGATTGAAAATAGGAACATAAAATTAAGCTCCTTCACGTGTGACAACATAAACAAATTTAGGTATAGACTGACTCTATGTAGAGAGAAGCATTGTCTCTCCTCCCACTATATAAGGGACAGTGGGCTATAGAAATGGTTCCTTTTGCCTTATTCCATTGACATAACTTGCATGAGGGAACGGGTAAATCTTTCAACTCTGTTTAGTTGATTGGTTTGTGCTATTTGAGACACCTCAAGTTATTCTTTATAGAGTCTCACTGTCTGTCCAAAGAGTGAGAGGTGAAAGAGCTTTACAAACAACCTGTACCACATCTATCTGTCATATCTCTGTGGGCCTTGATACACAAAGCCTTTTACTAAGTGGTTAGGCAACTGAATTGTGTTCTCAGACTCCTCTGAATGTAATGACTGTAACTCCTATACTTCTTTTCTCCAGAGACCAGTGCTCTGTTCCACCTGTTTTTAATCCTTGCTCTCCTCATGTACACTGGAAGGAAGAGAAGATTTGACATAGCTTTAGTAGCACAGCTTGTTAGACCAGGCTGAGAAAACCCTTCATTCACGGCTTCCCAGCCTCCTCCAGGTCTCCCCACACCATGGCCATGGCCCAGGAATGTGTTTCAGCTCCCCAGGGCTGTCAGCCTCTGGCCCAGCAATACCGCAGCATGGCCGGTCTCCAGCTCCCCACAGCCCTGCCCTGCCAGGCCATGGGCCCCACTGAGCAGGGCCCACCTGTGGACCTCCTATCTTTTTTCCCAGAGCTCTGCAGAAGGCCCTGTAAGAGGGAAGCAAATAAAAAAACACCCCACACAATTCCCCTCCACTGAAAGAACAGGGTTCAGATCTGAAGAAAAGTAGATTTGCAGACAATTCAGAATTTTTTCCTGGCTATGGGCCCTATTCCAAATCTACACAACCTTTGTAAATTTAATACCCTTAAAAGAACTTGTATTTTTCTGCTTTTATTCCACTCTATCTCCTTTCCTAATTATATGAGGTGAAACTGTTTTTTATACTGTATTTTCATCAGTTATGATAAATAAGGAGCTCTATATGCTTGTTGGCAGACACTTGTTCTCAGGTGCTCCAGTGGATCTCATGCTGTGGATGGGTGGGCACCAATGTAGGAAAAGATCCCTGAATTCTATTAAAGAGCTGTGCCTTACAAAGGGTTTTTTTTTTGTGATGGTGAAGAACTTTTAGGTAGCATCCATTTTATCAAGTAATTCAAGCTAAACTATGAATTATCCAAGAAGAACAATTAACCTGAATCTTGACCTATCTGTGAAATAAATGACTTCGTGATTGTTGAAGATCTCTTAGGTAGACAAAGCCAATATTAATCAAATGCAGTGGTGTCAGCCAAGCCAGGAATATTTTTATAAGATGAGTTCTTTAATTTTTTTATCTGATCTCTAAGAGACAAACAAAAATAACCCTGATACTAAGCCTGGACATATCAGAGGACAAAATATAGCTTTATTTACTGGCTCTGTCAGACCAAATTTAAACTGTGCAGAGGTGATTTATAATTTTCTGCTTGTAGTAAATACTGTTTATGACTGAAAATAATCAATTTTTAGCTCATATTATTAGAGATAAATAGATTTTGTGTATTAACTCCAGAGAGCTAATGAAAGTGAGAAACAAAATATAGCAGTGCTTTATTATGCAGCAGAAAAAGCCAAAACAAGAAAAACCAGGAAGGAACTCAAACTCCCCTGACCTCAAAACCCCAGATTCATAGCAGCAAGAGCAATAATTATTCTGATGAAAATGCAGGGTGGAGTTTTTTGGTCAATATTAAAGATCAAGACAGAAAAATGCATCACTGTATAAAAAGCTCACTACTGAACTGACATTTCAACAATTCATATCTTATTTAAAAAAAGATTTGAAATGGGAGTATGAGATAAATTAGGCAAAACCTGAACATACACTCTGCTGTCCAGCATGGACAATATTTAAGTGAATTCTTTATGCAAGATTGAGGACAATTTTGGCAGTGATGTTACTTTTGCATGGAGATGAAAGTTTTGATAAAGGTATCATAAGTTCCTGTTGCAATGGAGTTTCATCTGAAGGGCACAAGATCCAAGAAGTAATTTGTTTTGGCACAAACCATGTCATTGCGGATAGCATTATTCTAAAAAGCCGAGAAAAGTAAGAAACATTATATGGGTTTGGTTTTATATATTTCCTGTATAGGGAGACATCATCCAAAGCCATAACCTATTTCCTATTTCTAATTTTTTTTCATTAATATAAAACAAAAGTATATGAAGATCTTTCTTCCATACTTCTTGAGATATGTACATCAGGTAGTGGAAAGATGGAGTCAATTCACTTGTACACACTTTTTGTGTTATTTGAGATGCTATTGGTTACCTCAGGCATCACATGGAGCTGGCAGGTATGATCCAAACTGTGAAGTTACATCTTGAATCAAGCATCTCAGGTGCCTGTGTGCGGGTAGCTGAAACAACCTGAAAAAGTAGGATTCATTTTTTTATTTGAGACACCAAAATCCACTTTTCTCTAAACGGAAGGGTCTATATGCGAATTAGGTGAGCTATGGGTTTGCAATAGTAAGAAATGCAATATGAGATTCAGTTACTCCACAAGTAGTTACCAGCTGTCATTTGAAATACTCTACCTCATTTGACTTCCAGCTGGCATTTCTAAGAACTTGGCTCTCCAGCAAGCTCAGGTTCATGTTTACTGTTCCTTGGTGTATATGCCTCTCAAAAAGTACTAGATTTCTACACTGGTTTTGGCCTGAAACTCCATTCAACTCATGTGATATATCTAAAGAAAAAGAAATTTGAGAGTCTGTGACTGAAAGAAATTTTCTCATTTTAGCTAAGGGAACGGATTTTACAATAGGGACTTCTTATTTCTTTTATAGTCACCCCTCCCCTACATCAACAGCAATGTCTTATCTTTGAGTCAATAGGAAATTTCACATGCACAAATCCATTTTTCACATCAAAGTAATGAATAATCTTACAGAATAAGTCTAATCTAAAACCTACGCTGAAAATTTCCACTAGTAACCTCCCTGTACAATTATTTTTTTTTTTCCTTTCAGCACTGTTCACTGTCTCTCTCCAAAATTCAGTTATTGTATACCCTTGTGCCCAGTTTGGCTAATAGATTTTCACATAGCACCATATGAAATACTTTATTGATTACAGCTATATTAAGCCAATTTCCTAGGATCATAGAATCATAGGATAATAAAATCATAAAATCATAAAATCATAGAATGTTTTGGGTGGGAAGGGACCTTAAAAATCATCTAGTCCAACCCCCCTGCCATGAGCAGGGATGCCTCCCACTAGACCAGGCTGCTCAAAGCCCCATCCAAGCTGGCCTTGAACACTTCCAGGGATGGGGAAACCACAACTTCTCTGGGCAACCTGTTCCAGTGCCTCACCACCCACACAGTAAAGAATTCCTTCCCTATATCTAATCTAAATCTACCCTCTCTCAGTTTGAAACCGTTACCCTGTGTCCTATCATTACACTCACTGATAAACTGTCCCTCCCCATCTCTCTTATAGGTCCCCTTTAGGTACTAGAAGGCTGCTACAAGATCTACCCAGACCCTTCTCTTCTGCAGGCTGAACAACCCCAACTCTCCTGTCTTCATAGGAGAGGTGCTCCAGCCCTATGATCTTTATGGCCCTCCTCTGGACCCGTTCCAACAGGCCCATGTCCTTCTTATGTTGGGGGCTCGAAAGCTGGACACAGTACTCCAGATGGGGTCTCACAAGAGTGGAGTAGGGGGGCAGAATCACTTCCCTCAAACTGCTGGCCACGCTTCTTTTGATGCAGCCCAGGATGCGATTGGCTTTCAACGGCTCATGTTGAACTTCTCATCAACCAAGACCCCCAAGTCCTTCTCCTCAGAGCCTCCCTCCATTCTCAACCCAGCCTATATTTGTGCTTGGGATTGCTGTGACCCAGGTGCAGACCATTGCACTTGGCTGTGTTGAACTTCATGAGGTTTGCATGGCCCACCTCTCAAGCCTGTCCATGTCCCTCTGGATGGCATCCCTTCCCTCCAGTGTGTTGACCACACCACACAGCTCGGTGTCATTGCCAAACTTGCTGAGGGTGCACTCAATCCCACTCTCCACGTCACCAACAAAGATATTAAACAACACCAGTCCCAATTCACATTCCTGTCGCCTAGAAAATCAATAGCCCTTCTGAAAACTGATAGCAAATTAGTTTATCACAATCTAAATGTCATAACTATTTTTTTAATCCTGCTTTGTTCATATCTTTATGCTTGTCTCATATTTATTTTAAAGCTTTTGCTGAATATATGCAAACCACTGACATCAAATTAACAACTCTGTAGTGACTCTGATCACTGTCCCAACCCATTAAATGAAGATACTATGTTTGCTCTTATTAATTTGTTTGATTCCATTGTGATTACTCCATTAACATCACCATTTACTGTGACTAAAGTGAACAAGGTACGCAGTCAGCAAGTATTTTGACTGCAGCAAAGTAAATCTTAATTTCTGCTGCTACTGCAAGCAATGACTGATATACATATAGTTGTACTTTTTTAAGGTTATTACTGGAATAAACCTAGCAACTAACTTGACATTATGTTCATTTTAACAAGTAGGACCTATGGAGACCTCTTATAAGTTTTAGCCCTGAAGTAAAGTTTTACATGAAGATTCAATGATACAGTGATTGCTATATAAATGCCCTCTTGCACATTCCACTCTAACATCTCCCTTCACATACATTAGTTCAAAATATAAGTAGACATCATATATTGCTCTTGATAATTCCGGATGTTGCTGTTTGGGTTTTTTTT
Source organism: Rynchops niger (assembly GCA_013400035.1). Classification (NCBI taxonomy): domain Eukaryota; kingdom Metazoa; phylum Chordata; class Aves; order Charadriiformes; family Laridae; genus Rynchops; species Rynchops niger. The sequence continues at coordinate 171,770 of VXBH01005943.1, read as the reverse complement.
AACAGAAATTTGGCAATACTGTATAATGTGTTCTAAAAAATAAGTTCTTTGCACACAGGAATTGATTTAATACTGTGTCTGTATCTAATCTCCATAACTGTTGTGTTGAAGTTATTTCAAGCACCTTAAGTTAGGAGAAATAGGTAATTATCTTCATAGATTCATAGAGGTTAAGCCAAAGGAGATTATTGGATCATTTTGTCAAGCCTGGAGTATACTGCAGGCCATTAAATTTCATCCAGTTTTGATATCTGTTGAAAATGAGCTGTGATGATCAGTATTTATTATTATTATTTTTATTGATTATATTTCTTACAGCACTACCCAAAGGCTGAAGAAGAAAAGAACTACTCTGAGATAAGCATTGATTAGACATAGATTACTTGCTTATCCCTGGCTTGAAGAGTTTACAGTCAAGATAAGAAAAGCCTGGAGTTGGAGAATGGAATGTAAAACACACTGCACAATAATCATATGATGACAGCAGACAACGTATTAGTTGCATTATTTTCTTTTATTTCTTCCTAAGTCAAAGGAATATAACTGGAGTTAAGCTATATGGAAAAGGACCACAAACACAAGAGGACAGACCAGTAAGAATGAAAGGAACATAAGACTGTAATGAAATTATTATGAAGAGATATGGTAACCCTTTGTGTTTTCCTTAGTGGCTACTGACTCTTCAGGAAGAACAAAGCACAGGACCCAGTGAGTGGAAAAGTTGTCTTCATTTATCCTTTTCTTATGTTTGGCAATGTTGAACACAAAAAGTTACATTTAGTAGAAATATTCCAGTTTAATTCCATATTATGCATTCCTTTTACACTGCAGATTTGCCTATTTGTGTAAGATATGGTATACCTAGACGTACAAATGATTTAAGAATAGGATTCCTGTACTTTTCAGTATCCTATTCCCTCACAAAACCTTCCAAAAACCCCCACAGATATAACAAAATTAACTTTACCTATGTTGTTGGCACAGTGTTTGTCAATTACTGTCAGATATGTTACCAGCTATGGCACCTTAGATGTGAATAATCAGGAACATTTAACTTTTCTATTCTGAACAATCACGCTTGTAATGTAATTCTGCAGTTTTGACCTTATCCACCTTGTTAAGTTTCTCTATGAATAAGGCTGCTGACACATTGGACTGCATTCTGCTGGTTGTAGTAGGTGTTAGATTTATAGATGGTCTAGAAAGAGCTGGGTTCCATAGATTTCAGAATTTGCATTTCACTGTATAGTAAAGTAATGGAATTATCAACAAATCACCATAAAGTATATTCAAATATTTGGTCTCTAAGGCTATTTTCCTTATTGTTATGGTGCAAAACTGCAGTCCTAAAAACTGTACATAATAAGCAACATCCTGATTATCAGGTCCTAAACTCGAATGCACTAAAAACATTCATTTTTATACACCATCAAATATATTAAAAAGGAACCTGGATTTCTGGTCTACAATTTTATGAATCCAGATGCAGTTGCACATGACAAGCAACAACTAGTCTCCAATATTGAATCTGGGGTAGTGATAAATGAATTATCAGGCACTCAACCTACTTGGCTCATCACAGTAATGTTTAAACCAAACAGCTTGGATCCAGAAATACTAGTGTGGTTCTGCACCAAAGCTACTAGGTCCCGCTTTAGTAGCCATTTCATGAGAACAGAGCCATACTGACTCCAGACTCCAGGATAGATTTGTCTCCAGCCACCCTGAGCTTGTTAGGACCCATGTGATTTACGGATCTGAGACTAGCAGAGACAGAGATAGATAAATGAAAGGGCCAGCATGCGCATCTCTATGAAATTTTACACTGAAGAGAGAAGAGGAAAAACAACACAAAGCTTCTACATCCTTATGCTAAGAAAATCGCCAGGACTGTGGATGGGATGAGAAAGAGATGAAAGACTGTTCCACGGGTCTGTCTGGTTACTTATTTGTTCTCTAAGTTTCAACAAGAAAACTAAACTAGGTCAGCAAAAACACTATGTGAGAGGGCTACTTAGAGAAAACTAAGTGAAAGAAATTAATTTTGCATTTAAATCTGAAAGCTGTGAGATCTGATCTCATTTCACAAGCTCTTATCACTTGCAAAAGAGAGTTCCCTGATCTCTGTGCAGCTCTTGCAAAAGTTCCGTCTCCTCCACTTGCAAGTCTTTCCATCTTGGCAGAAAACTTTATAGGTTCTTTGGATTGTAAAAGCTGTCAAGGGAGGTCATGATTTCTGAAAAGAAAAGATTTGTCCTTTTCTATGGAAGGCTCTGAATATTAAGATAAACTATAAATTGGATCCTGTATTCGGTAAGAAGGCAGTGCACACAGCAGTGCAAGGGGTAATATGTTCAGAGACCTATGCTTTACTGAGAAGATGGGTTGATGCATTTTGAAACTTCTTATTTTAGTCCCTGCTTGGATTCATTCCCAGACATAATGAGTTACAATAACTGCGCATGGAGGTCAAGAATGTATGGCTTACTCTGGCAAACTTTATTCCTGATATTCCGAAGTTACTCCATGTTTAAAACTGTATAAATGAGACCAGAATGTGGACCTATTTTCTTTTTCTTGTTATTTTAGCAGATCAAATAATTTGTGAACTCATAAAATAAGAACACAAATTTGCTTCTATCTCTTGGTATAGCATATTTGTTAAAACCGGTTTCTGGAAAAAAAACCCTTCAAATCTAGATGTATTGAACTCAACACTTACAGCTGTAAATGCCATTCATTTAAAGGAGGTGAAGAACTTTCACAGATTAAAAACAAAACAAAACAAAACAGTGCTTTTATTACACTTGGTAACATGCAAGAGGAAATCATAACATAGAAAAAGGAATAAATTGTGCACATCAGAGTCAGTGTCACCTATTGGAAGTCTGCTGCACTGTCTTCTACATGGTGTTATCCTTACAGCAAATGCCCTATTATGCATAAAATTCCCTATTTGGTTAAAAAATTATGTCTTCAGTTTTTTTGTTTATTTTTCCACTTTGAAATCTGACACCTGTGATATGACTTATTATTATTGCTTCAAAAATTTATTCTAAATGCTTATGTAAAAGAACTCATACTGCAACTGAAAACTGATAGGATTCAACTAATAAACAAAGGGTAAAAATGTTAGAATAGAATAACTATTTCAGTTGGAAGGGACCTACAACGATCATCTAGTCCAACTGCCTGACCAATACAGGGTTGACCAAGTTAAAGCATGTTATTAAGGGCATTGTCCAAATGCCTCCTAACACTGACAGGCATGGGGCATCAAGCACCTCTTTAGGAAACCTGTTCCAGTCTTTGATCACCCTTTCAGTAAAGAAATGCTTCCTAATGTCCACTCTAAACCTCTCCTGAAGCAGCCTTGAACCATTCCCATGCATTCTATCACTGGATGCCAGGGAAAAGAGAACAGTGATCAACAGCTGTTTCCAACCTGGTTTTCCAGATTGAAAGAACTGCTTTTCCATTTCTCTTAAACAAATTTTGTCATGCCTTAAAGCAGTGTTCCTGGGAGCAACTTCTTCAGTAAGTCTGACTTCATTTAAAATTATAACTAGACCCACAGATATCTTCACCTGCATTTTAGATGAACTCAGACTGACATTGGTGTTCTAAATAGTGGAATTAGCACTCTCTTTTACATTTCTCAATGAGAAAGTTCACAGAAATGGTAGAAACTGCAGACAAGTTGACCCTCTAAATTCAACAGACCAATACGGATCACTATATGTCAGAAATAATATATTTTCTCAATGGTATTATGTCTATCATTATCCAGTGTACTATTTAAGATAGTGTAGTTTATGCCTAATGAATGAAATATTTCAACGTTGTTCAAGTACCTTGAAGGAATCCCTCTTTAGACCCAGATTAGACTAACACAGTGTTTCGGGGTCCAACTATGTAGTCCCAAGGCTAAAAAAGAATGAGGAATTGAGTTCTGCTTCACTGAAATGTCAAAATGAATTACTGGTGGAGTCACAAATGTCTTCAGGGAAACTTTCCCTATTTTTGGCCAGTAATCAGGAGGACAGTTAGCCTCACAATTTTTATTCAAATGTTAAAGAAACTAGAGCCAAACCTCTACTAATGCTGTAACATGGGATTCATTTTGGATTTTTGGATTGGATGGCAAATATTTCCATTACTTTGATGGCATTTGGATTCAAAGTTTTATCTTCGCTCATGATGATAGTAAACATTACTAGTTCTCTTAGTTGAAAATTACTACAAAAGCACTACAGTCACTCTATATATTCCTAAACATATAGTAGAAGAGAACATACTACATATTAGTCATGGTATTATTTAGTTGAGCTCTATAAATCAGTATGATTGGGATGCAATGCTGAGGATTCTGTTCTGGCACTATAATGGCATAAGATACCATTAAAATACCAAGTCAGCATTCAGACAAAGTACCAAACAACCATGTTAGAACACTGTGTATTTTAGATTTAGTATGGCAGATTTCCTCCAGTGTGTTTAGAGTTGAGTTTTACAGTGGGAATTTAATGGGTATATCGCCTGCTAGTGACACATCCAATAATGAGGGGCACTGAAAGACACTTTCTGAACCATTGTTAATGCTTCCTAACCTTCTTTTGATTACTCGTATTTGGACTGCTGCAGGAAGTAAGGAAAACAGAACTCCCACATGGGGTTTACCTGTGGCTGTCACAGTCATGAAGAGTTACCTACTAAATTGCTTCCCGAACACTGGCAGACGGAGCACTTTGGCTGTCTCAAGCTGGTAAAACTCTATTAGTGAACAATTTTCACATATAATGGCTGCAGGCTACTCCAACACAGAAATTTAACAATGCTTCAAAATGGATTATAGCAGTAATATCGAGAGAGGCGACCCTATACTAGGCAAGTCACTGCACCAATCTTTGCTGCAGTCTACAAATCTGTAAAATGGGGAGAATAATAGTTGCCTGTTTTATAAGGTGCATAGAAATCTAACATCACAACCTTGTAAGATGGGTTGTTTACAACAGACATCAAAAGGGCACCAAACCCATCAATTTTAAATGAACATTGATAACATAAAATAGATTTCCCCTGTTATAGTCCAATTACATCATCACAATTAATCAGTCATCAAGGCTTTCTAATTTTTTTTTATTTTTTTTTTTTTGCTCTGTGTGCGTGTGTGTGTGTGTGTAGGTGTTACTATAAAGCAAGCCTGTGTTTTATAAGATAAAGGACCACTAAAGAAGTTCCAACACTAGTAGCTGTAGCAATACCAACACAGGCTGAAAGAACTGTGACTTAACCCAGTGCTTTTAAGTGAGGTATCCGTCAAGCATAAGACCAGTTCACCTTATCAAAATCGCAAGATAAAGATGCCTCTTGCCAGCCACCTTTTCAGCAATGCAGACAAGTTAAAGACAAGCATTCTTCATCCAAAATGCACAAAACCTCTGAGTCTGGGGAATACAGTGGATTGCACTATATACCTTATGGTTTGTAAAAGGTTATGTTTAATAAATGTTATGTAGGGTGAATACCTAGCTTGAAATCATGTAAAAAAGTAAAGAAACAAATTTTTAGCCTAATCTCTATGTCTTCCGTGAGACAGCATAAAAGATAATGTATGCATATGCCTATGTGTTCTCAGGGTGGGAGGCTAAAATTATAATGAGGGTTAATTTATTTTCAGCTGCTTTTCTACTTGGGAGCAAACATGTCTAAAACTCTGACTCCTGTGCCTCGTTCCACTGAGACTTACATCATTTATGCATCAGTAAGTGCCAAGCTTCAGATGCAAAGATCAGATGTTGTGAATTGAATTATGGTAGTTTCATTACCTGAAAATTTCAAATTTCATTCATGTATCTCTGAAGTCTTGACTTTGACTTTTCATAGTGTGATTCCAGTGGGAGCTTGGAAAACTTTCCTGAAGTGCTATCTGTGTGTGACTTGCTTGCACTGGCTTTCTACAGATATCAATAACAACATTCCCTTATGGACAATGGGGTAAATATTTGCTGGAGTAAATCATGTGCTAATGTGATACACGAAAAACAAGTTCAATTTGCTGCTTTTATGTTTCTGTTCACATGGGTGTACACAACCCACCCCCTCCCCAATATATTAGTTTTCCATCTCTAAACAGACTGAGGCTTGACTTTTAGTTATTATGTCAGAGATGTAGTTAACTATGGTATTAGCTCGTGAAACCCGTGAGAGCAATGCTGCAGTTTCCTGATATTAAAAAGAAAGAATGAGAAGAAGATATACAGAAGTTTAATTCAGTTGACCAAATATAGGAATCTACTGCCCCTTGGGGCACCCGGAAGAATCTATCTGACTTAGCTGCAAGCTCAGAAGAGCAAGGGCAGGATTCAATTTTCTTAATGTAGGTGACCAGAATCATATAAAACAGGGCAGGATGATATTACGAGAGAGACATCTGCATAGGCTACCAAATGTGACACAAGACATAGGCTACCAAATGTGTCACAAGACATAAGAGAAAACCATTAACTTACTGGAGTGGCCACTAGAGACCAAGTAGGACATATCACAATACCTAAAATGACATTGGGACAATTGAATTTTGCCCCAAGCTTAGAGGACAACTTAGCTCACCCTAGATTAGTCACCCAGGGCAGGATTCAGTTCTTAAACATAGGTTTTCAATGTCATTTTAAGTGCCTTACAGTGCGGTATCTGGTATCCAGCTGCTGCAGAAGTGAGTTTCCCTTAAATCCCATCACATACTTTTCAACCTTCTGCATTTCTAGGAAACTGAGACAGCCTGGCCAGCTGAAGGCTAGACAGGATGCTCTGTTATTGAAAATGGCTACCAATGTCTGTCAGCTGGGAGGGAAATTAAGAAAATAAAACTGACATTTTTTCTCATTAATTAAGCCAAAGAATAAAACACTAATTTATAATAGTGTTCATGTTTCTCAGATATATACACAACTCCTTCTAGTTGATTCTGTGGCTGAGGATATGACCCAGTGCCCTCTGTATTTCTTCGTTCCATTTGTTTCTAGTATTAGAGATGCTCTTAAGCTCAATTCTGCTAGAATATATAGTGATTTTGCAAACAGAAGTTTTAAAAAGTAAGAATACTGTAAAATTCCTTTTTTCTCTAGAACATGTTAACTCTCAACAAAGGCATGAATATCACATAGCTAAGCTGTTAATTAACAAATGTTTTCTTTCTTTCTGTTCACAAATTACTTACTAAAGGATACATCCTCGTATTTAGCCAAAATATTAGCTTCATCTGTTAATCTTTGAAATGCAGTTTCTTCTTTCACCTTGTCAAATTTAAAGTATACTGGTGAATTTTGTAAATCTGTTTAATGGCTTCTTATTCCTTGATCATAGCATGTAATTCAGCATGCAGTGTCAACTGAACACTTTTCAGCTAAATAGAAAACTTGAGATATGCACAAAAAAATTTGCTCATGTTATGGGCATGTGGGAGTTTACAAGGAATAATGCAAGGATTTTTTATTCAGCAAGACAATGGATGGCCCTGTCTAAATACATTTCAGAAGGCTAACTTTGTCATATTTATCTGATTTATAATGATAAATGAGATTATTAAACTTGTGTTTAGTCAGTTCACTTTTATGTATCACATAGTAAATAATCCAACTATCTCATGATATCCTATAAATTTATATCAAAACACACTGCTGTACCAACCTTTTTGTGGTAAAAATTCTTGGTATTTTTATGTTTTTCTAAACAAACTACTGCCAATACCTGCATGCCCAAGGACATCAGAAGTAAAATTGGTTGTATAAAGAAAAAGTGTATGTGTAAGATCCTTCTCAGTGTAGTCTGGCACCACAGAGCAGGAAGGGTGAGTGGGATTAGTTTGAAAGTGAAAACCGATCTGTTGAGAAGAGATTATTAGCAGGTCAATGACAGAAGAAAAGTCCTCTTGGTTTGAAGGAAGATGGATGATGCAGAAAAAAGCCTGTAAATAAGCATTCAAAATGCTCATAGCTTTCACAAATCAAAACTACAAACCTTTTGAGGTTTGTGTATTGCTTTTTGACACCCTTAAACCTTATCCAATGATGTGTGAAAGTGCTGTAGACTCTTTACTGTAATATAAAAAGGCAAACACAGATCAATACCTTCCTCTTTAGCTAGCAGTAATGTTGGACAAGTCCTGTCTGCCCCCTGTTAGTGTATAATATTGCTTGTTGGCTGAAGATAAGATTGATTTACTTTCCCCTCAATTTTTCCTTATACATTTCCTGCTACAGTACATTCATTCTGAGAGAAGAGTAAATGAATTGCTGGTTTAGAGATGACACATACATGTGGTCCGATATAAAAGCTGTTAACATCCTTCTGGGAGAACAGGCAGATAAATTCCATGAGTATTGTCATCTTTCTCTGTCCCTTCCTTAGTAACCAAAGCCTTTTCTTCTCTTCAAAAGACATGCAGTCACAAGCCATGACCATGTAACATAACTTAAGGTTACTCGTATGTTAGTTATGGAAAGAACACCAGGCAGTGACCTCAAGAATTGACCCCTCCACGGATCTAAGCATGAGTTTTGGTGCAGCACACAAACTACAGTTGTCTGCCACAGCAAAGGTTTCTTTAACAGAACATGCAAGCAATTTGGGCATAATCACCCAGATTTGATATTGGTCATCAGTTTTTCTGTCCTTGTCCTTTCTGTCTGGACCTTTCTGCCCTGGGGTGAGAGCGAATCATCATGTCTCTTCTGGAATCCTTTTTACTACAATACAGGCAAATAGAATGATTTTGTGTTCCTTAATTTACAAACCCTTTTGCACTGCTGAATGCACTTCCTGATATCTTTAGTCATCTAATTGCAAGTCTTGATTTATAATTTTAACAAAGGTGATTAATCATGAACTGCAGAAATTTAATCACTTTTTTCTAGCAACACACACACACAAAACCTCCAACTCCTTATTACTTTTTATGTCACACAGTAACTGACAAAGCAACATTTAAATCAGTACCCCATACTACATATGGGATATTTTTGCTATGAGCACTTTATCAGCAGACTTGCAAGGCCGAGACACAAAATTTATGCTAACTAAACCACAGACTGGACATATATCCTGATCTTTCATACTGCTTAGCAGTTGGCTTGCTCCTTAACTCTTGTTATCCTTAAAGCAAATCTACCATAGATGGGAGCTTCAATCATGATGTTGTGCAATCTAGTCTTAAAAGCCAAGATGGATAATATTGTTTTTTACAACAAATGCAATTTCTTTCAGAACTTCGCTATTTTTACTATTAGAAAGGTTTCCCTAGTATCAAGACTGAATCTTATTGCTGCAATTTAAGCCCATTACCTCTTATCTTATATTGCAACCTGTTCTTTATAAGCATTGTTTTCTTACATAGGAAATTGTGCCAGGAGTATCTTTCAAAGCTGACTTTGCTACAGCTAATGTGAATTGAATTACTTTAAAAATTTGTGAGGAATATTGCTTTTTGAGTATAGCAAAGATTGATGAATCTAAAGCACAAATAGAAATACAGAAGTGCTATTTACCATGTGCCTATATAAACCCTTTGTGCTTCCCTGCAAACTCATTTAATTGCAGAAGATATCTTCTTTCTTCTGAATTTCTTTCCTCCGAAAATATACAGGGACGACAGTCACCATCAGTGAGTTGTCAGCAGGGCTTGTTGAAAATCTTCCATCAAAGCTATAACAAAGCCCAATATTTGACAGAAAGTTTTCTTTGTTCTTCTACCATTTTTTGTTCTTCGAGTGCTCCATCTTAGCACTGTTGCTTTTTAATTCAAATGTCTCTTTTTCTAAAGAAAAGCCTCTTAAGATAAGCACTTATCAGAAATTTAAATGTTTATTTTCATTCATAATCAATAACAAATCCCTAAACAGTAGTAATTACTGTTATTTATTTTTGATCATAAAAGAAGACAAGATGCAAAAAATTATTCTTCCCAAACTAAATATGCTTACACACATGTGTCTGTATTTATTGATGTTTGAAGAGTGAATTTTTTAAGGCACAGTAAAAATTTAGATAGATATCTATTATTTAAAAACAATAAATGAAATATAGTCTCATTCTGGATGTAAATTAGCTATATGCTTAAATGACCCATAGACCCAGACCCTTACTCTGAAGGTAATTAATCCTATGAAAAGTTTCTAGTCATAAAATGCCTCAAGTTCTCCCACATCTAGTACAGAAAGCACATTGTGAAAGAGGAAAAGAAACCTATATGCATTTTTTATTCCTCTTTTTTTTCTCCCTCTTTCTCTCAATAAATTGTAGGGGGACATTGAACTAGTTGGACCCTTGTGATGAAACTGTTATCCCTTTTCCTCTTCACAGAAATGGACATGTCAAAAGACTGCAAAAGCTGTAAATGTTATACCAGGATACAAAATGATATCCTGGATCTTCTTAAACAAAACAAACAGCCAGGGAAAGAGAGGGGAGAATGCCAAACTACCTGTCCCAACTGCTGGCCACTGACTGTGTTCTAGGACAGATCATTGCTTCCTATTTAGTTCCAAATCTAGCCAACGGCTTCCTTTGGTTTTCGATCAGTGGCTTCCTGGGTTGCAGCAAACTGCACACAATCTTGCTAACTTTGCAAGACAGTCTCCTTCTCTCTACACATTTAGGTTTTAAATCATGTCTGATTTCCAAATCTCATGCTGCTTCTTTGTCACTACTTCTTCTGTGTACTTCTTTTCATGCTTGTCCCTCCCTGAAGTCAGCAGGCTTCTCTTGGGAAGGTGTCATTGCCCTTTCTCCAGAGCAAGAAACCTGCTCTTCTTTCCACCAGAGTTGTGTCTTTGGTGAACAGAGAATAAGTCATTTTGCTTAAAAGAAACGTCATCCCTTAGGTTTCTTACATGTTACTTTGATCTGACATCCTTTGATAAACCTTACTACCTTTTTTTCCATCTCTGGCCCTGTACTTTGTTGCTCTGTATATGTCAGCATGAGCGACCACTGCCTCAGGAAAAGAACCCCAATCAATCCTACTCTTTCTCTACTTCTGTGTATATTATTGTCTTCTCATTTGAGATGGTGCACATATCCGTAGAGTTAGCCAGTGAACTGCCAGGAGGAAATAAAGTGGTTAAAATCTTTCTTANGAAAAAGAGAAAATTTCAATTTAGATCAGTTGTACAAGGTAGGCATAGCACAACACTTTTCAGTTGCAGTCTTGATTTATGTTACTTTAATTTGAGCATTATATGTGACATGGATAATTTAGGAATTTGCAGGAAAATAAGGAAAAATAATTTCCTTATTTTAAAACCTGGAAATAGGCTTACATGAGACCTTCCAGTGTGTATAACAATACTGACATTCACTTGTGAGTGTTTCTAGTTTGAACATTGGTTAAATTAGCATCAATGGCCAGTGGAAAACCCTTTTAATGTTAAAACCTGGTGAATTTCTCTGCAGAAAACTCTCCATCATTGTTAATTTTCCATTGTAAATCCAGGCTTGGAATCAATGCTCAAAACAGCATTCTCTGGTGTAGAATGTGGGAACTGGTACTCTAAACTAGTGAAAAAATGTTTGGTTATTAATTAGAAATGAGTTTACAGAAAATGCCAATGATGTCCTTATCTTACTCCTCAAATAGATATTGGAACTTAATTCTGCGCTGAAAGGAGATAATTAATTCTCTTGGAGAGTTCACAACCGTGAAGATGATTTAGATTCTTTCTGGGGAATGTTTGGGTTGTTTTTTTCCATTACCTGGTTTCTCCCTGAGAACTGCTCTTTTCCTTTCTTTACATTTATTTTAGCCGAAAGGTACTACTTAGAACATTCTCGCTTGAGGACTAGTGACCTCATGCACTTGTGCGTTTTGAAGGTTTATCTTTAATGTCTGAAACAGATGTCCCTTATTCTTCATCACAGTATCTGCTGCCATAGGCCTACATATGGTACCCAGGAGAAAGAAAAAAAGCTTAATCTATAGAATGTTCTGTTGACAGTACTAACTGTAGCTAAACACCCCTTGATTCCACCTACACACAGTTAAAAATACTTTAGGTTAGAAAGTCAAATGTTAAAAATGCAGTTAGAAATCTTAGAGTGATTTATATCAGAAAACAGCCTTGGAGAAAATCTGGTGCAACTTCATGGTCAAAGGGAGCCAGTTCAAAGCAGGCTACTGAGGGTCCTGTTAGGTCAAGATGTGAATAACTTCAGGGGTGGTGATTCCACAGCTCCCTTAGGCAACCTGCTCTGATATTTGACTCCCCTCACTGTTAACAATATGACTCTTAATACATATTTTGAATTGTTGCTACTCACCTCTGTTGCGTCTTGGCCTTTCACTGTGCACTTCCAACAGCACCTTGCTTTGGGTTTTTATACCATGATGATAGGTAATTGAAGACATCTCAGTATGTGTTTGGCCTTCTTTGCCAATTTACTTTCAACTTGTGCTCTTGTAGGTCCTTTCCTGCAAAGCTATATTCTAGCTTGTTGAGACTACATTACTATTACTAGCAATGTTAGCTATGTAGATATTGCCGTTGAGGATTCAGTCACTGGTGAGACAGACCTTATTTACATGGTCATTTGTTTCACACTTAAAGGAATTCTAAAAATGTCCAAAAGATAAATGTGTTTCAATTATGAATTAGTGTTCTCTTTTAAGCAGTTCTGCAGGTTCTCTGCTTCATTTATGTGTTGCACAGGGAACAACACAGAATTTATGTACTGCCTAGTGACAGAAAATATCAGAAAACAACGTGGTCTTATTCTTATTTAATTTAATTGCTGTCTTGCCAAACCGGACTCTTTCTTGCTCTTGACCACACAGTCTTTATGTAATGCTTGATAATCACTTCAAAGAAATTGCTCACAAGCGATTGTTAGCAATGTGCTTCTCATTTTGTTATTTGATAATTTAAGTTCTAGTTTGCAGAAATTTTGAACATTACAAGCAACACAAAGACCCTTAAATTGGTGCTTCTCTTTGCAACTGTTTTCCAGCTCGTCTCTCCTTCTCTGTATTGCTCTCTATACATACCCATATACCCATGACATGCAACTGAATTTAATCCAAGTGTCTAAAAACTGACTGACCAATATTCATATAAATAAAACATTTAAATGAATCACCATCATGAAGATGAAATATGGCTTCTTTGTTGTTCAGTAAGAATAGCACATTTATCACCTACGCAGTAACGTTTAGGGCGACTTTAATAGTTTTCTTATTTACAAATGCTTGCTTTTATTATGGGATTCAGTAGGTAAATAGAATGATGATAATTAGTAACTCTCATTGGCTTTATAGTGAATATTCTCAAATTTTGGACAAAAAAAAAAAAGATGTTTAAAATTTGTCTGTTAAAACCTTACAAGTCAATAGGATAAGGAAAACTGACTATCAATATAAGGCTGATGATTCAATAGCATTGGAACAGTGAATCATTTTCCATGCATTTTAAAGGGTATTAAAATAAAATTGCATTGCCAAAAAAACAGAAATGCCTCCGAGTTCAAAAAAGATTTGGAAAAGGGGAGGGAAAATTGCTTTGAAGGAAAAAAAAGATAAAAAAGCTACATAGAGGCATAAATAACCACAAATGAGAAACTTAGATATTGTTTCTTTGGTGTATACTTCAATGAATTTAAAATGCATAATGAGTCTATTTATGTTGCGGTGATCAGGCTCCTTGTTTGGTAGAGAAGTCTGTTTGATCAAGGAGCTTTATGGGTGGTAGGCCTTATTTAGATAAACTTTTTAAAAATATCAGGCTGAAAAATATTTCCATTTCTTGTTAGCAGCCAACACAAAATATTAATATTTCCCAGAAGGTAATTACACCTTTAAAACCCTCACAAACCCAAACCACAAAAAACAATCCAACAAACAAACCCGCTTCTGACATAACGAGCAAAGCAGTACTTATAGATATTGTTTTTCAGAAAACTCTCAGTTGACTGCATTTTACAAAAGAAAGATTTATGTCTGGTAGTATCTTTGTGAGAAACACAGCATCAGCCAAATAGCATGCAGCAGCTTCCATTGAATGCCAAGGGAAGAATAAAATCTTTATAGTTTTGAAAGCTGTAAGAGCCTTACTTTAATATGTAGGCTGCGCTTTTTGAAAAGCCACAGAGCACTGTGAAAGTGCACACTTTATTCTTGAAATAGCTGTGACAGCCAGAGAATTTCTCAAACGATGGGGGAACAGTCTTCATACAGAGGAGTGTATTTAGTGGGCCCTCTCATCATTCCCAGAGAGTGGGTAACAATAAATGACATGCTCAGATGTGTCCTGGAAAGTTTTGTCTTAGTGAAAATAGAGTTGTGGTGTATTTGTTAACTTGCTGGGGCAGTGTAGAGACATCCTCATGAATGAGCAGCATACTGTATGTTTGATCATGCATGTGCAACACGAAACAGAGCAGAAGGGACAAGCTCCATAAGCAAACCTGACCTTGCAACAGTGTTCATACTGTGTTTTTGTTTGAGAGACTAAAACATAGTCTGGCTAAGATCTGACTGGATCCAAGTATTTTGTTGAATTAGAATTCCCAGTGTAAGCTATAGCAGTTTTGTAGGAAGGGATTACAGAATGTAAAGGTAATGTCACAGAGATTAAGAGTCTTTGGTCTGAGCCCCATGCCCTTCCTCTTGAATTCCAGAGGCCTTTAGAATAAGGTTAAGGATACTTTATGGGCTTAAAAAAGATGGATGAAACAACATAAAAATGAAACAATCCCTAATACTGTCTTGATTTTTAAGAAATAGCAGACAACTGAGGATTTGGCCCCCTTTTCCCCATAAAAGCTGTTTGTTTTGGGTTTTATTTATTTGGCCTTTTTTTTTTTTTTAATCCAAACGTCCGAGAAAGACAGGGCAGTCAGGATTTAATACCTCTTATACAACTTAAGGAAAAGAAAAGGAGAAACAGAAACATGAAAGCAAAGAGGCTCATTGAGAGGGTAGCTTTTTCTTTTCCCACTGACACTGGGTCATTTTCTTAGTCTCTACTCAGAGTAATGGAAACTATGACATATTACACTCAGCAGCTACTCAAAGTCAGAAATAGCTCCTATTGAGCATAGCTTCTACATCTGGCAAAGAATAAAAACCACAACTATCTTGCATTTTTCAATTGATCTCTAAAATTTTCAAGTAATTTTTGCCTCATTGTAGAAAGAAGAGCCAATTGGTGCCTAGCCTTCCTTTTTAATCATTTATTCCCAATTTGAAATATTCTTTTTTTTTT
>VXBH01005943.1:143597-156495 GCA_013400035.1 Rynchops niger | reverse complement strand
TTTTTTTTTTTTGCCTTTCATATTTATTAATCTAAAATTAAACAAATTCTCTAGCAGTGCAGCTGTGGCAACATCTATTCCTTTAAGCCCAAATACTGAACTCAGATGTTCATATGTATCTCATTGAATGAGTACAATCTCCTCGGACATTCAGAGCCACAGGCAGTTTGGCCCTCGTTGTCAATTCCTTCACCACCACAGATCACAAAAAAACATTTTGCATCCACTGTGTTCTGTGTGTCATTCTATGAACTGAGAGTAAACTTGGTTTGTTTTTTCAATTCACAAAGGTGTCTGCTGCTATGCTATGTAAGCAAGCATAGAAATAGATTTTCTGTTCTGAGGCAAAATATATATTGCTTTCCACGACATAGTGTTTTTCTTTTGCTCTCTCATCTTTTGCTTTGTATAAATTCATAGTAGAACCCTTTCAAATAGAGATTGTTTATTTCCTTGAGTCTTCTGCCTCCCTAATATGGAAGGTAAGTATTCTGGAGCAGGATGCTTCCTTCTCTGTAAGTAGAATCCAGCCAATTGGGTCCTGATACTCCCTGGATCTTGGGCACCTTATATATTTTGTGCTTCCCATCCTTGCAGAACACAAGCATAGTTTTTTACTGAAAACTGTCAGGTATTTCAAAGGCATCCAAACAATTCTAGATCAACTTTGAAGTCTAGGTGAACAGGAGAGGCTAATTTTCTCAATTTCTTGCACTGAGTCTATTCTATAACCTGTGTTAAATTGTTCAGAATTACAGTGGACATCTCCACATTATACTGCCGTGTGAAGCTGCTATGGCATACCTTTAGCAATATAAAGGAATACACCTTGAGTTAAAATAGATAAGATATAAAATTTAGTTCATAACATTGTGTTTTTTCCCTTCATTAAGCCACCTGGAGCTAATTTCCTACATGCAAAATGCATACACTGGCTTTCAGAGCCAAAACATCAGTGCAAAAAGAAAATCAAATACATTTTAAAGACAAATCTGAGCATTTTATGTTCTTTTTTTCTCTCTTTTTCGATGACATATTATAGTAATTTTGTTTCATTGGCAGCTCTTCTATTCTGGTAATTCCACACTGCAAAATTGTCTGGAAGGTACAATTTCCTCCTACCTTTCTCTTTCTTTGGTCTTACGCATTTTAAGTTGTTGAGTTTCTATCTGACCTTTTATCTGTACTATGTGAATATTATTGGCTGAGGCTGACGTCATTTAAAATTGCATATGTCTCATATTAAACTTTAAACCTTTGCCTTCTTGGGATGCAATAGGTAGGTTTCCTTTTTTTTTTTTTTTCCTTTAAGCATAAATAATTTTTTAGTTCACCTTACTATATTCTGCGTCAGTCTCACCTAGGCTTCTTCACGTTCAACATCTTTATAATAATCTAATGACCAGAAGTTTTAAAAATCTAAGTGAGACTTAACTCTATGATAGAATGTCATTACATTCCTTAGGAATTATATTCTATTATTATAGCCATACATGCAAAAATTATGTTGACTTTCTCAGTGCTACTCTGAACTTGTCCAGACAGTTTTAAAGATAAAACCATTATTATGCCATTAGTATGTTTCCACTTTTCAATTAATTTTATTCTAGGGGAATGTTTATTATTTTATTTTCTGATAGAGTTCTTTTTAATCCATTAAAACATTTTATACATTTGTGGTTGTAAAATTAACCTACACAACTATTTTTATTATAAATTACATTCATCTGTAGTTTCTATTCACAAGTTTCCATTGATTCAACATTTGGGGTAGAAGTTATTAAACTTGAAAATAATTTCAAACAGATTTTGAAGACTTTCAGTTGTTCTATATCTTAGAAGGAAGAAATACAATATGATAATTAAAAATAAGAGATCTTATCCATAACCAAGAATGGTTTGATTTTGAAATTTCAGACTTCAGAGACAAGAATAATAGTTCCTGTTCCCTGTTAAGCAGTTTCCTTTTAAACAACAGTACTTCAGTTTGAAAGAAAAATCTAGGTCAAGGGGGTTTTGATTTGATTTCATTTGTTTTTTAAATATAATTTCTCCATTTTTAATTATATTTAATTAAAATCAGATTTTCTGAAATTCCAAGTTGAAGTGTTAGGTATATTCATATGGAAACTGGAAATTAATTTTTTTTTTTTTGAAAAGTGTGTGGTTTAGCTTTTATTAAGACTGATAAGTGATGAAAAATTTGTTTTGGCCTTTTATATTATGTAGAGGGGTGAGATCTCAGTGCTGATCTAGTCTGATAACCACTGTCAGAACTACCTAACTAAAATCAGATTAGGTCAACTTCATGTGTTTTTCAAAAACTAATGTAACCTGGTAAAGATATTTGACAAATTTATGGGATTTACAAAAAATTGCCTCAATTGGTCAAGACATTTATGAGTCCCAGTGTTATTGATAGGAATCAAAGAAGAGTCAGTGCTATTGAAAATAAGCTTATTTTTTATGCTTCGTGTGTTTCAAACTAGGTTTAAAATGCTTCACATTCCTACATATACTAAATAAATAAAAAAGGTCGGTCATCATATTGATTTAAAATTTTTAATATTTCACATTTAAACTATCAGGGATTTATTCTATTTTCTTTCTCCTGAATCATACTTTGGGATATATTTGGTTTTCATTTTCAGATGTGTCTGCAAATATGTGTCCAGAAAAATCTTAGCATTTTTACTTAAAATGAAAAGAGATATTTTCAGATAAGTTGTTATGCTTAGGAGATGACTAACTTCTCCTGTCTGAAATGATGACTAACTTGAAAGTTATGAAGAATTTCTTAATAAAAACAGCTAGTGATACAGCTATCAATAGCTCAGTTTAGTAAATTCTGTCCAAAATACACCTTTTTTTTAACATTAAAGTTGGACTACTGTCTCCGACATTGTAGAAGTGCACAATAAGTTACTGACAGAGGCAGAACAAGCTGTACTACTTGGTATATCTATTAAGTCTAATGTCCATAAGGTTACTCTAAACTGTAACCTTCCAAGCTGTGGAATCTGGCAGTATTGACACAGGTTTTTTTCACCCCTTGTTTTCTTCCCAAAATAAAAGCCTACAGTTATGTATCTCTGTGTCTACATAGGGATCCTCTGATTTCTGGAAAGTGTTAGGAATCTGGTTGCACTTACAGATCTTTATTATTCTTGTTTGTTTTTTATTTTTGGCCGTATATAATCTCCACCACTCTTCCCTAGGGTGCAGGCAGTTCTCCTGAGATACATAAAAGGTTCAATATATCTTGCTTGCTCTCTGAGCTGCATCTATGTTTTGTAAACTGGTATTGAAAATTACTCATGCTTCTAAGAGAGCAACACCGTAAAAGACTAAAGTACAAGATTCACAGATGCTTTACTCTAGAAGTAACTATTTATGATGTCAGGTGATACTCAGCATGAAGAAGAGGACTGAAACTGACAGTAGGAGATTTTAGGCACTGAAAATTAAATGGATTTACAATAGCAAGCTCTGGATGCACATCACTTTTTGAGTATCCTAATCTGGGACAGTTCGGTTCATCCTATCTCTGCCATATTATCAATACATGCGAGCGAATAACCCAGTACATAGCAATGTTGAAATACTCCTTGATATTCCATCTTATTCTGGTACTGTATAGCTGGAATTATCAAATGACTTGTCTATTCCAGGTGTAGATAAGAATAAAAACAGACAGAATGGTAAACTATAATTTCAAATGCTTATTTTCCAAAGACATTTACTCTTTCATATTATACAAAATGAACAAATATCTGAAACAGCATTATTATCACAGTTTCTGCTCAACTGTCCTAACATACATGATAAACTGCATTTTATGTTTGTGTTCTTGTTCTCAAACTGGATTGGTAGACTGTTTCTTTTACTAATCCAGAAACTTTAAAGCACAGTGGATAGCTAGACTTTATCTGAGTGCATAGTTTCCTTTGCAGATTGGTTTTAAGGAGTAAGATTTCTTTGTTGTTGGTAAAGGCATTAAAGGTATTCTGAGGGCTAAAGCAAACAAAACAAGATCAGCGTAGTGTCTTATTCTATTTACATAATGGTTAGCACTTTTAATTTTTCAATTTTACCTGATAATGTGAAATTTTTTTTTTTTTTTTTTTTTTTTTACCTTCAAGGCAACATGAAATGATAAAGAGATGAAATGTTCCCAGGAAATGGGCCTGTTAAATTCCTTGCTTGACAGCAGTAGAAAGAACACACTCACTGAAGCACTTACTGATGTTTCATTGACTTGAAACAAAGAATTAGAACCCACAGGAAACTGTTAAGTATGATCTATACCAGAGATCTGTTATACTAAATGAGGTAAAATGTATGCCACTTCTGCAAAAAAAAAAAAATGCTTAGAAAAATCCAGGAAGAAGATTCATCCTGCTTTCTCCTTTCATTGACAAGCAGAATGTGACATCTGTTAGATTATTTTGAGTTCAGTTACTGTAATAAGAAAACTCTAGATAGATTACTTTTAGATTATTTATCTCTACATTAATTCTAAGGGAAGAAAAATTAAAAGCTTCTTTCTCTCTTCAGTGTACATAATCTTTTGTTTGCCAAATGCTGTATTTCCTATCCCTTCTCTTTTTATGTGCTTGATTTTATGTTTACATTGAGAATTATCATGAAAATGAAAGAATTGCAAGTCTTTCTACAGAACACTTGTTTAATGGTTTCTGCATTCAAACTGGACCATTATGAGAAACTAATCTGAGAGGTTGTGGAGTCTCCTTCTCTGTAAAAACCTACCTGGATGCGTTCCAGGCCAGCCTGCTTTAGGTGAACCTGCTTTGGCCAGGGGGAGTTGGACTAGAACTGAACTTCCAAACCCTCCCATTCTGTGATTATGTGACTCCACACAGATGCATGGAAATCCTGCAAGTAAACCTTTTGCTGTATATACCCCTTCTTCCAGATTCAGACTCCTGGACACCCTCCCTGCATTATTGCAGATAGATGGAAGAAGATTCCTGATTTCCTAATAAGCTTCAGGCGCTTCAGGGCTGGGGAACTAGGAGTGAGTTGTCTATACGGATTTTTGTTCTAAAGAGACACTTAGGACAGTTGCCACAGAGACCAGCTACAGTCTATTTAGGTCCTTCCCCAGACATGCTGGAGATTCCAGGACCTTCTCTAGACAAAGCCGAGTAGGGACCTGAACTTTGACTACCTTCCTTGAGTATTATAATCATAAAGCTTGAAGAAAAAGTGCCAGCTTTCTCCCATGTTGCCCATTTTATACCAAATGAAGAGAAAACACTTAAATACTTTTCAAGGTTTCTGCTGTGGTCTTGGGCACACTGCAGTGCACATACAGGTTATACTAACTTTTTTCCTAGTTGAATTGTGGTTAAAACTCAGTAGGCCTTTTCCATGGTCTGAGCAACGACGAAGGTATGTGATAATTACTCATATAGCCATGGAAGGGAGATTGCTACTATCTCCAGTATTGATAGTCTATAGCTGCAGACTATAGATGTGTATAAGTAGACTGTAATTTGCAGACTATAGCTGTGTTGTTCTGCAGGGTGACTGAACTTAACCAAGTTATGAAAACTTGAGAGGACTTAGCAAAAGTATTTATAGAACAGAAGTTAACGCCTTCTTCAAGATGTAACTTGGCCAGCAGACAGTTCACTCTAGCACTCATTCATTGAAATAGAAGTCTTTTATTAACTTTAATGCAAAAATAATTGGGCTGCTGACAAGTAAGGAGAAAAATCAACAGCAAAAACTCAAAAAAAAAGGCAGATGGAATACCTATCCTCAAACCTCTTGTTAGCACATTTCCTTAGTATGTGACACAAATGAAATACAGCAATAAGATCTCATTATTCACAGGGTTTCCCTTGTTTTATACCAAACAGGGCAGATTGTTTCAGTCGAAGCATTCAAGTTTTCATTTATTATAATTTTGATGCAGCAGACCGGCTGATGTAGGATCCCTTAGGTTTGGAAGGGGGCAGGTAGGTAAAAAACCCAAAACATCATACTTTGTAGGAGAACAAGAAAAAAAAAAATCTACTTTAACATTTGCAAATAATTTAGAGGTCTCTTTTAACACAAATATCAAATTAAATTATCAGAATGAAGGTTCTAGATGTATTAATACTCCATGTCCCAAGTTCACTTGGTATAAACAATCTCAGTGCTGCTTTATTTACATGTAGTGCTTATATTTTGAGCCTTAGGAATGCATTGAAATCTATCAAATTGTATTTACTAACTTCAGGTTTCAATCCTCATCTTTATTTCCCAGGTGAAAAGGTGAAATTAATTACTGGGAATAGACTTAGAAAAAGGTCTATGCCCTTTTAAGCCCTCTAAAGCTTCAGGCAAAGTAATCAGGGAGACTGAACTTAAAACCAGCACATTTTAGTGTACTTGTCAGCTCTACACAAGTCATCCAAGCGATGGAAAAAGAGATAGAGACAGAGAGGAAGAGAGAGAGAGAGAAAGGAATATCCCCAGGTATTTTCATTTTCTGATCAAATTATTTGTTTAACTTCTTGGTAGGTTGTTTAATAGCAAAATCTCTATTTTGTGTGCTACATGATGCTAAAGCATTTTCCTTAATTATATTTGGTACTTTATCCATCTTCCTATGTGTTTTCTTTAGGGAATAAAAAGATAACTAAATTTTTAAAGCAATAAAGGTAAACTGGCTAAACTGAATAATGTGTTGTACTATAATAGCCTCAACATTTCTAAATTGCTTCAATAAAATTCCGAAATTGCTGTAATTGAGAAGAAGGTCGAAGAAGTCTTGCAGGTCAAATGACAAATTTATTAATGTGTAAAGCTAGCAAAAAGACCAATAAAAATAAGATTTGAAATGCATAAATACATTTAAAAGCAGTAAATATAGAACATGCGCTGTCATTTTATACTGTCAGTGGAAATGTAGCACATACATAAACAAGCAATTAAACTAGTTTTGTTAATATTGAATAGTTCATTGTAAGCCACCGAAATTGTTGGGACTGTTTCTTATAATGACAACAACAACAACAAGGATAGAAGTATTAGCACCCAAAACTTTTAGGAATCATTACTTTTAAAAACAATACAATATAGCCCTTTATATCTGATAATGCCCTGCACATCCCCGAGTACTACCTATAAAAAGATGTACATATGAAGGTGTAATTACTACTCTTTTCTACAGTCTTGTTTCATTTTATTTACTCTATTTATATACTTCCTTATTTCTGTACTATTTAGCTATTTATCTGTTTCCCTATGAAGCCTCTACTGTTCAGTGAATAGTGCTTCAGCATGCTTGCTCTATTTTGGTTCAGTGTTTGGAGCTGAAATGTTCTCCTGTGTATATTTAAATGCCACCATGTTTTAGTAAATGAAACAAGAATATATAAATGTACAATACAATACTGTAAATAAATGCTGTACAAGAATAAACAAATAAATGGAGTAACTAACCATTAATCTTCCTATTTTGATTCTTTTATTGAAAACAAATTAGGAGAAATAAAGTTAAATTGTTTCAATTATTTCATTAAAAGATCATTTTCAAATATTGTTGTGTATTTCAAATGCACCAGTACCACAAGCCTGGGTGAGCTGGAACTTTCCGTTTTGTATCGGTGGCTCATGAAAATTTGTTATTCTTTTCTTCATGATGAAATATATTTGGTCGTGCAGAGAAAAAACAGCACAGCATATTGTAATAAACAGATGAGGTCAGATGGAATTTGAAAATCTATTTTTTATTTACAAAGTCTTCCTGAAACTTGTAAACAGTTTTCAAAAAGTGCATTGGATGTTGTCACAGTGTCACTTAATTAGTTGCTAACCTTTGCTGAAGTTGCTAAAATGGAATCTTATTTTTAGATTTTTCTCCTACTTTAATGACTGACATGATTATATTTTGAGTTTTCTAAAAAGCCCTTGTAATTGTCATACGGTACCTAATCTTTGAGTAAAGGTTGATAACTATAATCCCTTTTATGTTATCTCTATGCTGCAAATTCAAAAATATTTTGTGTATTCCAGACAATATTGTAATGACAACACACCCACACGTGTGTTAAAACTCTTCAAATGATCAATCTTTTATAAACAGCATAAAAGTAAACATCTTACTGTAATGTCTATAAACAATGATGAACACTGTTTCCTTCCTTTTGGAGGCCATGATCACTATCCTGGCTATTAAATTGAATGCAGAACAACCATAGTCTGCAGGATTTGTCTCTCTAGAAAGAGAATAGTGTCACTATCTTGTCAATTTTCACGTGATACAATAGCATTAGTTCTGAGTTACAATCCAGTGGCCTCAGACTGGATCCAGTTGACAAATGCTTTTTTTTTTTTTTTTTTTTCAATTAAAATTCCTTATAAGACTGTTGAGGAATAGATAATTTTAGAAAGGTGTGTTTTTTTGGAAATTTGTCAAAATTAAAATGGAAGTGCATTTAGCCCTGAATCTCTGAAGCTTTTATTAGGAGTGTCATATGTAACTAAAAAGCAGACATGAAATGTACTATTTTGGGAATAATCTTGCCTTAATGTAAATAAAAACATTTAAAAAAATATTGTTTTTATACAGAAACAATCTTTTTTAGGGTGAAAGGAAACAAAATGGCAAAACAAAAATAAAAAAGGTTTCCACTTCTGCTATTTTAAAAGTTTTTCTTAGAATTTAATCTTTAAAAGGCCTGAGAAAGTTTTTCAGCTTTCCAGGTGCCTGCACTTGCTGCAGGCTCACCACTCTCTTAAAACGACTTGAGTAGAACTTGAGGCTGCATAGTCTTTTGTTCCTATCAGTTTTATTTTAGCTCTTTTTCTTTGGTAAGAACAGAAATTACAGCAGAGGCCAATTTGAGATGGTTTTTATGCTCCTTTAACTAATGTTAGCTTCTTGAACCAAAATAACCTATGAAGATTGAAAAAAAGTTGGGATAGGGCATTTGGGAGATTGGTGGCTTTTTGCCCAGCCTAGTGGTTTATGACTTGTTCTTTTTCATTACATATTCTGTAGTTATGACTCAGTCACTGAGTTGGATTCACAGTAGAGAGGATAATAGAAATCAATACCATGGAAAAGAATAAACAATGAAAGCTCTCTATTAATGACAGCTTTCTTCGGCACAGATGAAAACTGAGCCCTTTAGTCAGACCACAAGAGCTTCCACTTCTTGACCAATTTTAAACTTAGCACAGCAAATAAGAAAAAAAAAAAAACGCAAAACCACAACCAAGAAAAAAACAAGTAAACCCTTTAAAGTCGGAATGTCCTATAAATTCTGATAGTAAAGTTTTAAAATTGAATTTTAAATTTGACTGCTCTGTACAAGACTGTCATAATATTATACTCTCTGTGACACTCATCAGACCTGATAATTTTTCTGCAAGTAAGGGAATAGACCTTAAACTGTTGAGACAAACTATTATGAAGTCAGTGGATTAGTCTACACTTCTGTAAAAGACTGGTCTCAGAGCAGCCATGAATACCTGCCTGCCTCACATTTGTTTCACTCCTCACCAGAGAGGTTGCAAACTACCTGCAAGAGACATCTGGCCACAATGTCTGGGTATGGCTTTTAACCACAGAAAAAAAGGATTAAATTCACTTTGAGATTAAATATTTCATTCAGTTATCTAAACATAGGTGCCTGGTGTCATCTTCTTGCCCTTCATTGGGCTAAGAGACACAAAAAAGATGTATGGAAGATCTGCATCTTTTGGGTTCTGAAGCTAGGCTAGAACACCACCGCAGTAGATAAAATGACAGTAGGTGATTGTTCTTAGGTTGCTGAAGTTAGTCGAGGACATCAGAGTTTCTTTCCAGAAAGCTGTTGTTTATGGTAGTTAAAAGTGAAAGCTCTCACACAGTTAATGAAGACTTAGTCAATACCCTCAGTGGCGCATAGAGTGGTTAAGCTGACATCTGTGATGGATGGGATTCTGTGAAAGTTTGAGATGCCATAGTATATGTTGCCCAGTTTCCAGAGGCTGCTTTGGAAAACCATGGGGTCAATCTCTGTCGTATCTGCCAGCTGAAGTGGGTATCAAGGAGATCTCAAGTAGTACTAGATCTCAATAGAGATCTCCTACCCCTGCAGATCTCAAATAGAACTAGATCTCAATAGAGATCGCCTACCCATGGAGATCTCAAATAATACTAGATATCTATATTTAGGCATAAATATTACACCTGATGAGTATTATTTATCAGCTGAAACGCTGTCTATGCTCCGGCAACTTTCTGGAGCAAAGACTGAGGTAATACCAGATACCTTAGAGCAGGCATTTAGAATTTCGGCTGAAGCCTGTGTTTAGGCACCTCACTTCTACCCTTTGCTTACATGCAGACATTCAGATTTAGGTACCATGATTACTAATGGAAAACAAGTCTAGATTCAGAGTGTTTTTTGAGACAATTTGCCCATGAATAGTATAGATGTATGCTGTCAGAGTTTTGTTCAATTAGTGGAACTACGGGGCTGCTCCTATCATTATTTTTATAAATATCTTCATTTGTAAAATAAATACCTACTTTCCTTGATACCAAAATAAGTGGCAATAATGTTACTTTTATATTTCTAACTCTCATGTTGTTATTTATTCTTTCTCTTGGTAGAGTACTAGGCTACCTGAAAAAGGATAGAAATCTTGTGCAAACCACTTGAGTCAACATTTAGGCAACTTACAGTCTGCATAAGAGCTTATGATATGGGGCAATTTTCAGGATATCCCACTAGTAACTTAGATCACCTGAACTGAATCACCATAAAAGGTCTTGCTTGTCCTTTTAACACATTTCAAGAAAACTTCTAGTATTGATCAGTCTTACTTCAGATGAAGCACTTAAATATCTATCCTCTATAGTTTTGTAAGCCTTACTCCACACACACGTATTTTTCACAAAACCTGCACCAGTAACTAGGACTTTGCAATTAGGACTACCCAGTATGGCTAGGTATAGTAGTGCTATGTCCCCTGAAGCTCATGCATAAGCAGAAGACATCGCTGAAAATACAAGTTCAGAGCAACACCTGGGTTTAGGTTGTGAGCTGCTGTGATTTGTCACAACTGTCATAATATGGGGTGGGATTCAAGTCTAGATTCAGACATCTACCTTCAGGTAACTACAATATAGACATTTACACGTCAGCTAGCTGTTTAATGTAACAGGCTACCTAATGGAAGTAAGAGGGGTGATTCAGTGCTTACCCACAAACATGAAATGTATATTGAAAGGCTCTAGGGTATCTCTCATGGTCTCCAACTGGCCATCCAGAAGGCCGTGGATATTCTCTGCCTTCTGTGTAATCTATAGATGCCTCCACATAGCTTAGAAACTCAGAAAGTTGTAGCATGTAAAGTGGAAAGCCATTTGCAGGCTACAGCATCAGTCCCCAAAACTTTAGGATAAGCTGCTGAGAGACAAAAACTATAACGTTCATTCTTACAGGCTTCAGCTTCAACCTATGATGGTATGGCTCTAAGACTATAGGAATTGCCTCTGCCAATTTCCAGATAAGCACAGGAACCTTCACAAAGTTTGTGGTTTATGAAAAGCCTCTTCTACTATACTGCTGCCAGGCAACAAAAAGCAGAAACCAGACCTTCCTTCAGCAGAATGTAATTTTTCCCCCTCCAGTCTGTGCTGACAAGTCATTTTAATTCTTTCTTGGATTTAGAAAGAGTTTTTCCTTTCAGGAGGCCAAAAGTTTGGGAGTTTTTTGTTCCACTACTTGTCTTGCTGTGCTTGCCTGAGGGTCCAGATCCTCCATTTGAGCAAGTTCTCTGGAGAAGAGCAAGGGGTGTTCCTGTTTCTCTTTTCTATATAGAAACAAACTTCCCTTTCCACATGGTACTTACTGATCAGCCACAGCACAGGATTTGTCTTTATTTGATTCTTTTGTTTTGTGACTCTCTATACCACTACTAAAATGGCAGCATGTTAAAAGGAGGAAAGATTATATTTCCAGGGAACAATATAGAATATACCTTTTATCCCTATCCAACTTTCTTCAAAAGAGGTTTTCTCAGGCCACTGTATAAAGTGTTCAGTTCTGTGTTCAATTAATTCTCCCTCCCAACACTTCATACCTCCCACCCCCTCATGTGGCCTTCTAGCCCTCCTTGAAGATACACCTCACAGACACTGCCACCCTTTATAAACCAGTTCAAGGAGGGATAAGGACACAGAGCTCTAAAACTAAGATTTCCTTTCATTTCAGCAGTTCTTAAAGCTCCCATGGTGACACGAAGTTTTAATTTTGCATCAGTTTCTGGTGCACTGTTTCCAAATTTGTTTAGTTGATGTTTTGTGCAAGCCTTAGTGAACATAATAAAAATTTTAATGTGAAGTGAGTTTGTGGGACAAAGTCCAATCAGGTTATGGGTTCTGAGGACTTTTTTCATTCTATTTCCCAGAGTCCATCAGCACAGAGAGAAGTTACCTGGTGCTTTTCTCCTGGGATGTGAATTTATTGTCTTTTGAAGATACTTATTTTCATCACTTACACTGAAGTTATTGCTGTCCATGAGGTTATATTGGTTTAAAGCCATTTCTGCTTTAGTTGGTGAAAGCAGGAATAAAAGGACAAAAAAAAAATCATTCCCTTGCAGCCATGCATATCTGTACTTAATGAAGTTAGCAGCCCCATTATCCTGTATATTACAGAATCACAGAATCTTCATGGTTGGAAACGACCTTTGAGATCATCGAGTCCAACCAAGCAACCTACAATCTCTACCACTAGAAAATGCCCTGAAGTGCCACATTTCATAGACATTTCTTAAACACCTCTAGGGATGGTGACACAACCACCTCCCTGGGCAGGCTGTTCCTGTGCCTGACCACTCTTGCAGTAAAGTCATTCCTCCTAATATCTAACCTAAACCT
>VXBH01005943.1:115646-143403 GCA_013400035.1 Rynchops niger | reverse complement strand
GGCCTTATTAAACCTCATACAGTTGGCCTTGGCCCATCGATCCAGCCTGTCCAGGTCCTTCTGTAGAGCCTTCCTACCCTCAAGCAGATCAACTCTCCCACCTAATCTGGTGTCATCTGCAAATTTACTGAGGGTGCACTCAATCCCCTCATCCAGATCATCGATAAAGATATTAAACAAACCCCTCCCTGGTATAATAATTGACACCCATGTAAGTAATGAGAAAATTGTTACTAACTTAGAAAGCTTGTGTTTAAAAACAGAATTCTATTTAGAATTCTGAGTTTCTTGCAAAACCAATGTAGTGAAGGGAGAGTTAAGTGGAAAGCTAGTTATTATCCTTTTGTTCTCAGGAGACAGTATGCCCCACAGTGTTTGAACCTGGCATGTTCGTAAATAAGGGTTGGAAAATGTACAATGTGTTCTTTGATACTTTTCCTCTCCCTCTTTCCTATGGGACAACAGACATGATACTGCAGTCAGCTGATCATGAACTTACTTCCAGCTGGTTTTGCGCTTAAGTGATATTAAATTATTTTGACCAAAACCAGTGCCAGCACACTTAAGCTTTAGAAATTAGAGAAAATACTAAGATTTTACTCTTAATGCTTACCAGTGCAGACATGCATAATATTTGGCTCTCTTGTTGTCAAATATTCAGTTATGAAGGCAAGTCATTTTGCCAAATAAGTAAGTTCATCCAAATTACTTTTTTTTCTGTTTGTTTTTTTTTTTTTTTTGTTTTTTTTTTTTTTTTTTTTTTTTTTTTTTTTTTTTTTTTTTGTGTATGTATGTATGTATGTATTTTTTCCAAATATGAGGCTGTGTTAATAGTTTAGATGGAAGAAGGAATATGAAATAAAATGATGATTTTTCTGGTTAGGGGAACCTGATGGTGGAGAAGAATACAACCTCATAAAGCTGATTGAATACAGTGAATTATTGATCACTGCAGTTCACTTACTGTAAAAAAGTGAAGAATAAAAGTTAACAGACTGTGATGTTTTTTTATTATGACAAATTTAGAGGTGAGTATTACAAAAAAGAGGATTTTTTTTTTTCACTACCATGAAAAATCACAAAGTCATAAAATAAATTTCAGTGAAATGCGATTCTTAAGCCATAGTACTGGAGAAAAAAAAAAACAACAACTTTCAAATATTCTCTGATTATGGGTTCCAATTTTATTCCATTTCCTCCATGCTGATCTCAATGGAAGAGAGAGTTTGAGGAAGGGATGAATGACGTTAAGTAAGAAGGCAAATAAGTTTATTATCCATTTTATATCATATCTTGTGTTGAAGAATTCTGCATACTGCAGTATTTCATCCACTGTTTCTCACAGTACATCCAGAAATAGATTAACATACATTGAAGACAGGTGAGCAAACCCCAATTCAGAGTATATCTGTAGTTAGATTCCGTGATAAAAGTGATGAATGTGTCTGGGACCTAGAAAGAGGGAGTGGACAGAGACTATTTTTTTAGTCTAAATGAATGTGTGCAGATGCAAAATTTCTAGGGGATTTTAGAAAAGTGAAAAGTAGTGAAATCTGACATATAAAAACACATCATCTACACCTGTGAAAAGTGGGGTATGATACACCAAGGAGAAATAATTGGTAAAGTGCAGAACAGTACAAAAACAGATCTAAAATCAGATTAAGTCAATAAGCATACTAAGGCTGATTAATTTTCCATTTATACCTCTGAAAATTTGCTGTAAAATAACATTTGGCCTTAAGTGACAGAAGATACCTGTAAGGCCAGAAATTGGACAAGTATTTATTTAATAATTTATTTCTGCAATGGGAGTGGCATTCCAGGACTTTCATACACTGGTACAGGCCACTCTGCAGTATATTCTCCTGATATACCATTTTCTGTGTGATGCTTTTTGCGCTAACACTTGCACATGGGAAACATGTTCTTTATCATAGAAGAGTTTCCTTATAATTCAGTAGACTTCTATGTTGAATTAAGGCTAACTTTTTTTTTTATGAGGACGATGCTGCCAGTGATTATATAATCACTCTTATTTCATGCTTGAATCTGTTCTTTGTCTCTCCCTAGACTGTAATTGGTCTAATACAAATACATTACTTTTTATATAAAGACTTTTTTTCCCTTTTGACTTTAATTAAACTCCACTATCACATACTAGTGGAATACTCAGGACTTCATTTTTCTGCTTTAAAAGTCAACCTTGCTGCCATGTGAGCTTTCCCATACTCTCACAGCTCTTTGTCTTAAATTTTATTGCTTCCATAACTGCTCGCAGGAAATACAATGTCTCTTGGTGTAAGTATATCAATTCAATCTTGGTGTGATGTCTTTGAAATGAAAAACAGTTCCCTGCATGAAAACCAGAACAGTAACAACAAAAACACTTAAATCTTTTGCACAGAGGGCTGTGTAAGAAAATCTTTTTTGTGCACAAGGAATATCAAGCACAATGTCAAAGCACAAATTGGTGCACTGAGTAAAAGCCATGCCTCAACTATAAGAAATCTTTAGGGACATGGAAAGTCTGTGTTTTCATTATGAGATGAGGTGACCAGTGAAAAGGGATGTCTGTACAATCCTTCTGGGAATAACAACCACAAAACATAACAGTTTTTAAAACACATTTGCTCATGGACTAGAGTTGCATAGCTGCCGGGCATTTGTGAGATCATTTCTAAGAGCTCCTCCAACAGGAGGCAGGAAAAAAATATTTTATGGGTTTATAGAATAGAAAATAAAATTAGCTCCAAATAGTGCCTAAGGACTGAATACATGGCACAGGGCCTTCTGAGACATAGGTATGTGATATCCACAGACCGGTTCTTACAGGTGAGCCCCTTGCACAGCACAACACATGGATCCACTCATGGCAGATCCACAGTGGCTGTGCAAGGAGGTCATGTGGAAGGTCTGCTCTCCCCTCTCTGCAGATCTGTGGGCCTCTCTTCTCTCTCCAGTGGCAGAGCAACTAGAGAAGCCTTTACAGGCCTACAGCAAGTAACATGGATCAGCTGAGAAACTCTTGTGGGAGAAAGAAGGAAAGCGAGACAATATTGCTTCTAGCCTATGCTTCAATAATTAATAACAAATAATAGTATTCTGATCCCTGGCATCATTTTGATGGTGAGACTTTCCAATATGAGTGGAGAAGCCAGAAAGGGAGAAAGTGCTTTAGTTTTTAGAGCAAATCTGACGAGTGCGCCCTGGTTTGTACTGGGAAATTATTTTATCTATGTGGAACAGAGAGCTGGCCTCTCCTCTTGTGGGACGTGTCAGACAGCTCTGGCATACAGTGAACTGAGTAATACACTACAAACAAAAAAAGATGAAAACAGGTAATGAAGGTACAGACTCTGAGTTTGAAATAGGCAGTCCCAAGAGTAAGAGGCACCTGTAGGGTATGTGTATAAGAGCTATAAACAATGTATAGTCTGTGGCTTGCACACCACATTTTCACCTACCTCATTCCTACTTATCATA
Source organism: Rynchops niger (assembly GCA_013400035.1). Classification (NCBI taxonomy): domain Eukaryota; kingdom Metazoa; phylum Chordata; class Aves; order Charadriiformes; family Laridae; genus Rynchops; species Rynchops niger. The sequence continues at coordinate 139,917 of VXBH01005943.1, read as the reverse complement.
GAATCATAGAATGTGCTGGGTTGGAAGGGACCTTTAAAGGTCATCTAGTCCAACACCACTGCACTAAGCAGGGACATCTTCAACTGGGTCAGGTTGCTCAGAACATCATCAAGCCTGGCATTGAATGTGTCCAGGGATGGGGCCTCCACCACCTCTCTGGGCAACCTGTTTCAGTGTCTCACCACCCTCATTGTAAAGAACTTCTTCCTAATGACTGACTTAAACCTACTCTGCTCTAGTTTAAAACCATTACCCCTCGTCCTATCGCTACATGCCCTTGCAAACAGCCCCTCCCCAGCTTTCCTGTAGGCCCCCTTCAGGTACTGGAAGGCCGCTATAAGGTCTCCCCAGAGCCTTCTCTTCTCCAGGTTGAACTACCCCAACTCTCTCAGCCTGTGGTTTAAATATACATGGTTAAAGTGCATAAGCCTTGCTTATAAAACTATTTAAATATTCTTATAGGAAGGCAGACACACACAAGACGTTTATGTCTTTCACACAGAGAAGCACAGCACTTGGCCAAACCTACTCATCTCTACCTCCAGCAGCAGCACGCTGTGAAGACTCATCCCCTGTGTTGGCCTGGGGAATTGAAGTAGCACAGCAGGAGTAACCATTTGTTTCATGCTGATGAAGGAAAGGGATTATGTATCTTTAAAACAGAAGGAAAGACCTTAGGGATTTTAGGCCTGCAGTGGGAGAAATTTTCTAGAACTGATCATCTGACAGGGATGGTGAACCCATGGCATGTATTGCTATTGCAAATGGTGTGCAAGCAGGGTTTGAGATATCCACTTTCTTTTGGCTGCTGTGGAGCTTTTGCTACTCACACTGTCCAGCAAGCAGTGGCTGGCTATAGGAAGAGTTCAAAACATCGGCTAAAAGGTAAGGATATAGCTTGGAGGCTCTAATGAGCTGAAGGAGATAAGGTTGAATAAAGAGCAGATGTGGGTAGAGAAATATTGGCATGAAGCGTGAAAAAGGTTCATTAACATATCCTAGTCACTATAGCACTTTTCACACAAATGCATAGGATTTAAAAGTAATGTTTAATGAGGACAGATATAGTGAAACAATTATTGTTATGCTCTGCGTGGTTTATTAGCTGAAATAAAGTTAGCTTTTCTCCACTTTTTTTAGTGTTGCTTGTGAATTTTCAGACATCAAATTTCCAGACATGACAAAAATTCAGGATTAATTTATAATAATATTTTATTATTATAATAATCCAATAATATATAATATTAATTTATAATAAAAGTTTATATATAATATCAAATACACTGGATTTATAGCTACGTCTATGCATTTTACATATATACATAATGCTGATGGACTACACAGAATGGTTAAAACATGAGACACAGACTTTCAAAATCACATTACTGTGATACTGTGTTGCAGCTATCAAACTTGTAGATGGTGAAGTAAATATATCTTCAAAGTGTTTTGTAATATATGAGAAGTGCACTGGAAAGCGAGGGTCAGTTCTTTACTGGTAAAAGTAGGAACAGTTCTAGTGAAATGAAAGGTCTTCTACCTGAACAGTTAGGCCTTGAGACCTATGGTAGTTGGTGTTTTTTTGTTTTTTTGTTTTTTTTTTTTCCCATGGGTCTTTTGTGTGTGAAGCTAGTGGTAATGCAGATTGACAGAATAATTACTGTTAAAATATCTTTTTTCAAATGGAATGTGATTATGTAATGAATCATCTATACAGAGAATAAAGTATATGAAGTCACTTCACTTTAGTCAGTAGGAATCCAATTGAGAGTTTAAAGCTCCATAAAGTTTCCTCTTTTCTCTTTTCCTTTCTTCATTTTTTTTTTTTTTTTCATTTTCCCCTCTTTCTGGAGAAATCTTAACCTCGAGATATATATTTTTCCTTTTTAGCTCTAAAGGAGCTTATGTCTCAAATAATCTCATTGAAGAGATAAAAGCAGAAGCTCTGCAAAAGCCTGCATTAGAAGGAAAAAAAAGTTGCATGGATTGCTGAGAAAGACTAGGTAGGGTCATTTCCTCTGATCATCAGATATTCCAATTTCTGTTCCATAGCTGTGACCTGGCTTCATGACTTGTGGGTTTTCCGTCAGCTTCACATCATCACCTGCAATTTACATAATGTAAAACTCCAGGAAAACATGGGGTAGGACAAGCTTAAATTAACCTTGTAAGGTCTGAGCTTCATTCTGGCTCATTAATTTCAAAGCACGTGTAGTTCTAATACCGAATAGGTAGAAAATGCATTCGGCTGTGACAATGAGCTGCAATAAAAATATGAAAGATTGCAACTTTAGTACTAAATCTGATAGGAACGAGATTTGATTTTTGTGTTTCGTTGCCATTTCTCATATAAGAAACCTAAATACTGCAATGTAATCAGTTTCCGATACTGAGGCATTGTCACAAACACTGAAAAATTCTCTGAAGGTATCTTTGAATCTTAATGCCAAGCTGAGGAGATATTATAACTTCATTTACTGAAATCCAGTCCCTACTATCGAATTTTGATAGTTTGCTTGTTATTGAGGTTTTGTGAAACCACATTAACCACTTTATTTTATCAGATAAGGATTCTTTTGTGTTCCTTAAGCTTACTGTGGTCTAGTAATTAATGTAAATAGATTTCACTGCCTCTGAAACATAACATATGTACATGATCCATAGAAAATTATCCTGGAACAGTATCTTGGTAAATTAAAAGTATAATTCATTTTGCTTTCACATTTACTGAATTTAAATACCACCAGGGCTGCTTCAAAGATATTTTAAGTAGCAATAAATTCCAGCATACTAATACTTACTATGATAACATTAACATAGTAACATATAATGTGTTTAACTACATCAATCCTCCATATAAATCAACTGCAGATGATAACAATCATTTACAGGTTCAGCTGTTCTGGGTTATGGATATTTATTGATTTAGGTATATAAAATGTTAAATTATTGCTCACTAATTTTTGTCCTACTGACAAAGCACAGCATTTTATCGGAAGTATAATTACTTAAAGTGACCAGTCCTATTCTCTCAATTTCATACTCCTGTAATTACAAGTCTTAATCTGTTTTCAGACAATTCATTCACAAACAAATGAACAAAGAAAACCAAACAATGCAAGCAAGCAAGCAAAAATCCCCTAAAACATTAAATACATCCAAAAGCATATTTCAGGAATCAGAAAAAAACAAGTAACAGTTTTCTCATTCCCTGGACTCCCAGAAATGTACACCCAGTAGTAATGTGGCAGCCTATTCAGTCCTAACTTCTCTTTCTGAGCTGTGTGTTTCATCCCATGGTCTTCTTTACATCTCTTTCTTGGCTGAGAGCTTCTTCATGAACTGGTTGGAAGAGATTTTTGAAACAATATGATTTCTCTGCTTTCTCTGATCCCTTTTGGTACAAATGTTCAAAAAAATTCCAACCTAAGGCAAATACTTTGCATGGAAAATTTCAGTAGAAAGAATAAAGGTCAGCAAAATTAAAAATAACTGAAAATAGATGTGCTGGTTAACTTTATTAATGATAATAATAATCAGAACTGCCATCTCCACATATTCATAATTATATAATAGTCCACCCCCCAAAAAATAATTCAAAAGATACTTGAGATTCAGATATGTCCTATGAAGTAGAATATTCACTATGAATATTAAAATGCAATATTTTAAACTGACCTGAAATACGAAACAAAAGAGCACACATCTTGTCTTAATAAAATGCTTACTTTAACAATACTGAAAAGAATAGCACAAAATATCCAAAATGCCAATTAAGCAAACTTATTGACCTCATAGTGTAATGATCAAAGTTTACTAGATGAAGCCTGCAGACACTGTTGTGGATACAACTTTCTTAACCTTAGGAAAGTGATGAAATAAACAAAATTATTTCAGCACAAAGACAAAAAAAAAATCTTAATGCAGGAAAAATATATATATTTTTTTTTTTTCTGTTGAACACTCTAAAACAGTGCCTGAGTCTATTCTGTTTTCACTACATAAGATTGAATTTGCTCAACTGAAAGCTGAGTTAGTCTGCATGGGATTTGTTTATGCTCAGTGGAGAAAGAAAAGACTCTTCTAGAAAGTGTCATCACATCCTAAAGTACACCTCTTCAGATTAATTGAACTGCTTATTTCTATCTATTGACAATAAAGGGTTTTGAGGGTAGCTAGCTCAGAGAAGATACCTGCTGTGAAGACATTTATTCAGATAAATGCCCAAACGACATTCTGGCTTTCCAAGTATGCTTGTCCCAGTGCTTTCCTGAATGGTACAAAGATCCAACAATGTCAATGTAAAGATCTGACCTGCTCCTGAGAAGTGAATGTCGTGGGATGTAAAATAGGTATTTGGCTTTGCTATGGTATTAGCTAAAAGAGCTATTTTGTGCTCTTCAAAATACATTATATTGCTCAGGCAGTGTCTCCCTGGGCTTAAGGCCATAAAATATAAAAAGGCTCATGTTCATTTATTAGCATGAGCTCCTTAGAGGGTAGATAGGCTATGTCCACACTGGATGGTGGATTTCAGTTCAAAGTATCTGAAGTAACGTACCAGCAACATATCCCACAACCCACAGTGGTGTCTTGATAGACAAAAGTTTAGGGTATCAGAAGGTCTGGTTCTAGGATGTGTCATAAGAATATGGGGCAGCATTTGTGGGAGCAAATGTTTCTGGGATATGTTGTAGGGCCCTATAGAATGGAGGGATCCAAACCCGACACAACTTTGATTCTGTTTTCTAAGGAAGCTCTTGAATTAAATATTTCCCCAAATTTGCCCTATTTTCCTGGACAGATCTAGGTAGAATGCTACAAAAGAGTTTTCATTACAGAATAAACATTTCTGAAATGCTCAGGTAGCTCTCAGGGCTGCATCTCTACTGTTAAATAAGAAGGTTAAGAGTGAGCTTGATCTGTGGACCTCAGCCATACACACTAATAAATTGTCATCTCTATTCCTGGCTCTATCATGGAATATTCTGACTAGCTCTGTCCAAAATAAATATGTCATGTTGAGTGGGTTAACCATAAGCAGTGTAAGCTCAAACCTACATTTGAACATTTGCTCTCTCACCCTATCAGCCTATGTCAATTCCCTCTTTTATTCAGTAACATAGACATAACCTTACAATGTGTAAAGTCCTTGAAAGATGTCACAAGCTTCTCTAACTTGAGCTAGGGGTTAAATAAATTTCCTGGCCCTGCAAGAAAAGAAGGTTAAATATAAATTTGAAAAATATAATTAAATCTATATAACAAAATATATGAAATATAAAATGAAATATATATATTGTCTTTCTTTGTTATTAATATATTTAGTAGTGCATTCAGCACTAACTAGATCTTTAAGCAACTGTTTTAGAACAGGTGTTCCTAATAGTTTCATGTAGATTTCTACTGGAAGCCATAAGAGTTTCCTTGGGTGACATGTCAGAATACAGACTTCTTTTAAAACACTTGTGAGTTGCTTGTCCACTTAATCAGGTAATTCAGTAAGTACTTCAGCCTGCCAGTTGTACTGTCATCTTTACTTCTTTTGCTCTGATGACCTTTTATGAATATTCAATTTGTCTATTACTCAAGTGGGCTTTTGACTTACACTTGCTGGTTAAAAGTCTAGACTGAGACATTACTACAATGTTTGATCTTTGCCTTGAGTAGAACGAGACATAAAAGCAATTTTCAATTCAAAAGTGTAATGCTGCGGCAGAGATGTTTGAGTTTAATTTAAGTGTATGGAAGTTGTTTGCACTGTAGGTTCTTTGTCTTTGGACTTCCTTTCCTGTTAACTGACAAAGGCTAGATGCAAGGGAAATTTGTCTGGTTTAAGGTGACACATAGATAAAACAGACTGAAGGCTCTCAAGAATGTTGAACATGGTGTATAGTGCAGAATGATGCAATTCAAGGGGTCTTTTTTCAGCTTCCATCAATGTTTATTTTAGGAATATGGTCTACAGTAAATGTGTTATAAACATGCTGATTAGGAACACTTAGTGCAAGGTATTTAGAAATAAAAGAAACACTACAGAAAGCAGTAAATGTGGCTTATTTTGCTACAGAGTAAAATGAGTCTATCACATTTTAACCGAGGTGAGCAAACACGCTTCCGTTCTCCTACAGCGCTTTTTACAGATATCAACTTTAACCTTCAAAAGATCTTCTGTATAAAGAGGTTCTAGTTTGGCTCCACTAGAGTTTCACTTGGAAGAATATTGGTATACTTAGAATGTAATTCTCAGAAATATTTGGGAGAGTGGTTTTAGGTACTGCGCATTAAGACATGTAAGGTCTTAGAGCTTAAAGTGAGAAAAAGGAAAAATGGTAGGAGAGAAGGAAAAAATTCTACGTTTCTATCTAAGCTTTGTGTCACACAGTAACACAGAATTAAAACAAGTGGTAAACACTGAAGAACCAATATATATTTCCCCTTTTCCATTCCGGTGTCCTAGTCACTGGGCATAGCACTGCTAGAGGATGACTTTTCCTCTATGATATCAGAAATTTACTCTCACTGTTTTTTATCGACTGTGTGGCTTCTCATTTATCCAGAGTGAGCCACCTTCCCGATGTCAGCATCCTTTCAAAGTGTCAGGAAGAGACTGACAGAAACACATCACATTTCTTCCGAACCTCACAGAAGGAAGAAAAATTACATCTTCTGTAAGATGCTGATGTCTGAAACTGTCCTCTTGATAGCAATAATGTGTGTGGTGCAGGGGTATACTTGCATCAAACAACTTTTGCAGTTGATTAAATGCCTCAGCTTCACAAAGACCATTTATTGCTTTGTCTACTCAAGCAACATAGACATTCTCCTTTAAATAGAACAAATGTCAATTCTGGAAAATGTGATGCTCAGACCTTTGGTTATAAAGTAGAAAACCTTGACAAGAGGTGATTTTTTTTCTTTTTCCCTTTTTTTTTTTTTTTTTACCTTGGGATGGCAGATTCCGGTACTTCACCTCAATATTTCAGATTAGCCTCATTTCAAAACTAGAAAGATAAAACTGGACGGAGAAAGTTTAGAGGGATAGACACAATGCATTTTCATCTATTCAATTTTCCAGTCCATTTGGATTTTTGCGGCCTTGGAGACAGCCTATGCTTTTGTTGTGCAGAAAAGGATTTAAATATTATTGAAAAACCATTAGTAACAGTTAGAAAGTCTTTTCAGAGCTATAAAAAGTTGGATGGATTTATATGGAGTAAATTTTCAGGGCTGAGTGTGTGGACTTAAATCCGAATTGGGTAATTTTAATAAATAATTTTAATAGTATATACTGTAGAATGTAGGCATATGCTGCACAGACTGTTGTTACCAGGAAAAAAAGAAAGAAAAAAAAAAAAAAAAAAGACAGACATTTTAGTTATGAAACTGTGTATAATCTTAGAAAAATACAAGGAATGCATGCCAGATTTTGGTTTGTTGATTTTGTTGGTTTTCTTTTCCTATACCAAGTTCAAATATCCTTTTCTCAAGCTTATTCTTTTTCTGAATGGTGTTATCACTAAAATGTGGAATATAAATGGCATTTCCTGTCCTAGGGTGGATGCTTAACATTGTATATGACATGGACATGGTTTTTGTAGCTGTAGTCGAAGTTCTGGTTTGAATCTCAATTACAATGGCAGATGTTTTATAGCTACCTTAAAGTACCTACTTTCTAGAAGTGATCTGAATAAATGTACATCTGACTTAGGAATACACCAGTGGAACATTAGACTCCCTAATTTAGAGAAAAAGCTCTACATCTGAAGGAAAAGTTTATGACTTTTCTTTACCTTTGCAGTCCTCAAAGACTTCCATGCAACTACTATTACATGGTGTAAAGTAGTCAATGGAATAGACCTATTTATTTTTTAGTGAAGACATGTTTCAATGCGGAAATATACTTAAGCAACTGGACACAGATAAAAGTAAATCAGCTTTAGTGACAGAAGGCACAAAACTCTCAAGGAGATAAAGCTGAAAGTCTAGACATACTAAATATTTTTTCTTACTTATTCTGTGCTATAAATGCATTGAGTTTAAAATTTGATACTGTAATATTTATTGACACCATAACAGCAGGTTGTGAAAAGAAAACAATCCTTGTCTTAGAGCTTTTATAACTATACGTTGTGGTCTACTGGTACAGTCACAATTGTTTTTTTAATTTATATAGGAGAAAAGATTAGAGAAACGATTAGAGAAACAAAAAATCCTGCCCCAAAATCTGTGTTTATCATCTCTAGTTCCGCTTCTAGCAGAACAAATGGTCTGATTAGTTTCCAGCGTATTTCAGGAAAGATGATTCATGTATCTGTTATACATTCAGGGTGCCATAGGGGTGATGACTGTTCATGTGTAGCCGCTACTTGAAAAAAAATTAAAACAACCTCAAACCCTACAGGAAATACATGCAACTATTCTTAGAGGAAAAAAAAAAAAAACAAAAAACAAAAAAACAAAAACAAAAACAAAAAAACAAAAACAAAAAAAAAAAAAAAACCAAAAAAAACCCAAAACACCACGCTAGAGAAGAATCATATTTGTCCTTTCATTATGTATCCTCTGGCTGGTAAATACTCACCTACTACATCAAAATACTCCATTCAGCTTACGTATATCAAAGTATTGAGCAATCTATCATGATCACTGCAAGGTAGATGGTGCTATAAACAAATTATCTAGGCATATGATGTTGATTAGCTTAAAGCCCCTTATCTTGGATATACTCAAACCGATGATAGGTGTATCAATGCAGTGACATCCACTGCAATTATTTATACGAACTAAAAAGGGGGATTTTATATCATAGAAGTAAGCCAATAAGCAAATATTTCACATTAAAGGGGCAAGTTTGAGAGAGGTTTAACCTACATAAACATTGTAAAATATAGAGAAGTAGCTTATGCAACTTCTTCTAGTTATAATACATTTATTCAATACCATCCTTTAAAGTTGCAGTATGTGTCTGCAGAATGAAAGAAGACACAAGACTCTCTTGCAGAGTCTCTGTTATTCTTTTTTGCTTTTCAAGAAGAAAGTTATTAAGAAGTGCATATTTGTTCCTTTTGCATGAAGATTTTGAACGAGCCATACGAAGAATAGAAGATAACACACAAGCTTGTATTCCAAGAAATTGGCCTGGCAAATAAGAGAAGCAGTTGGACTGTAACTGAGACTGAACATTCTTAGAGATGACTTTAACTGTCAGATGGTAGTATCCTGGGCTTTTTTTCACCAATTCCTACATTCAAAGCATGTCCTGTAAACCCAAACCAGACAAAAGTAAAGAAACAGATTCACCATGTGTTCTTATATTAGGGTGATCCCGCGTACTCATATAGCCTGACAAATCCTATTCCTAGCAGTCATGTGAGGCTAGGAAAGGAGCAAAAGATGGGCAGGCAATGCTCACTAAACATTAGACATGAATAGGACATTTTGATAATATATCAAAAGTTGAGGGTGTGACTTCTGGGCAGTAATGTGCCACCATCAGTGCAGTCAGCTGCTAGACAAACCGTAGCTCTTACCTTAATAATTAAGCAGGTAAAGTGTCACAGATTTCATTTGAAATAAAAAAAAAAAATTAGTTCAGACTCTTTCTTTTGTAGTATACAGAACAGCTTTCAGTCGCATCATACTGTAAGTGTGAATTTATCATCCTTGCTGGAATAGTTTCACTTTGTGTAATTAATTAAATATTTATAGGAAGAGAGAATGCAAAAATAACTCTATGTGATATAGGTTGTGACATCTATGTGGGAGAAGAAAACCTCAGGATAAGTTCTCTAACTTAGAATGAAGAAGATTTGGATCAGGGCACCCACATGATAAGCAAGTGCTCTAAACTTGAGTTATAGGATATACTGCTTTGGGGTTGTCTCATTGCAAATGATGTTTTTTTTTCAGTCCAGAAAAAAAGAACTTTAGGCATTTCTTTAACTTTTGTATGAAGTGGGACAACTCTTCTCATTTTAATTTTATGCAACATATCAAATTTCCTCTAGATTGTTTCACTGCAGTTGAAAAAAGAAAGCGATACAGAGGGTTTGTGAATATTGACCTGTCTAGTTGTATCTCTATTAACATTTCTGTTTGGTTATTAGATAACAAGGAATTGTGAAAATAGAAAGAAAGTTCAAAAATAAAACTTCAGCTAATATACAGCATGCAGAACTGTTTAGAATTCTACTGCTGCTGAAGAGTCTGAAAAAGAACATTGACAGCCTATATAATTGCAGTGTTTGAAAGGATACTTCTTTAAGTTACCAATTCCATTTGAATATAATGATACTTTTCAGTTCTCAGAATCAGAAGACTGAGGATGACTCAGAATAGCATGCAATAGCTTACAATAAATGTCCCAAAGGAAAAAATAAATGGAAATGAAATTTAGAAAAAGAAGACATAACACCACAAACAACAGAGTCACTATAACATCACAAATAAGGATGGAGAAACTTCAGAAGATTCTATATTGAGGTTCATTCCTTAACTGTCAACTCACTCTCTGATGTGTAATATTCTGCTGGAAGTCTTGCGTGAACAGATTTTGTTTTGATATTTCCGAATTTCCAGTTCTTATCTCAGTAGAGCCCAAAGCTGCAGAGATGCATCAAAAGAGAGAAAAAAGTGTTGGAAAACAGGCTATGTAAATAATTTTAAAACATTAAAAAAAAAAAAAAAAAAAAAATCTTTGATTCATGCTTGACTTCAATCGAGGAGGGATTCCTCTTTTTTTTTTTTTTTTTTTTTTTTTTTTTTTTTTCAAGTGACTGATTCTTTTTTCCATTTTGAAAGAGGAAGCTGGAACTTCTAGGACTGTCTACCTTACAGTACAGAGTAAGATATCAGTGTTAACTAAGTGTGGATATTAGTAGTAACATACCTGCAGCAACATATAGGCTTAGTCAAGGTTCTTCACAGTACCACAGGTGGAATGATTCCAGTACCTGAGATATATTCATGTGTCTCTGAATCAACTCTCATGCTTCAAAACAGTATTTCAGGATTACAACAGGTTTGACAAATTCTTTAATTTAGGATTAAATGTATGTGACAGTAATGCCTTTTCTAGATCAGACTCTCTACACCAGATAAAAAGGTGTTACAAAAAGGAATAAAGGTCCTATCAAAGAAAATGAAGGGTTTTTTTCATCACGGTAGTCAAGGGATTCTGTTCTCTGAGTGCAAGTCTGAGATTAAAAGACCTATAAGGAAAGGACCTGTGGGTACAAAATGCACATCCAACACGAGCTCAGTATTCAGCTCTAGTCAGTTGGGCTGACTAATATAATGCTATATTCTGCTAAATGATGTTGGTTTTATCACAAGCTTTCTAAATCAAAGTAGCACAGTATTACAAAGTGCCGGAATTTCCAGGGGAGAGTTTTCTGAGAAAAGAGACAACAGTTAACTAATGCTGCAAGTTTTATTATTTGTAGCAGATGCAATGGTCCTAGCTGAGACTGAGGTACTATTTTGCAAAGGCTTTGTAAAAAGTAGTGTAAAATNCCAGAGCCCCCTTTGCCCCTTTGATCCCTCAGCTTTTATACTGAGCGTGATGCAGATGGGATGGAATACCCCATTGGTCAGTTTTGGGTCACCTGTCCCATCTGCTTCTCCCTGTGGGTGGGACCCCTCTACGCTTCTCTGCTTCCGACCTTCTAACGGGGCAAGACAACAAAGTTCGCTGACCTTGGTTGTTATAGCAATAAGTCTAAGCAAGAGACTTTGTACATACTGTTCATTGGTATAATCAAGTCTTATCACTCTGAGTGAACAGTGTCTGAAGAAGATGCTGTTAATTTCAGACTTTAGTCAGTTAGAAGAGGCCCAGCTAAAAAGTAAAATTACAAATCAGAAAATTGGTTCTGTTTTACCTCAAACCAGGACAAACAGGATCTGCTTGAAAGAATTTATGTTGTTATTTCAAACAAAAGGTGGGAAGAAGTGCAAAGAGATAGACTGATTTTCTTATTTTCACTACCAAGCCTGTTGAAGAAAGCATTTTGGAGATCATTCACAGCTCTTCAGCTTCTGGTGACGATACAATACCATTAGGAGAGAACTTAACGTTATTTGTGTGTATAGATACATACTACAGACATTCAAAATAGGTTTTCCTTAGTGGGATTACAAAAAAACGGATCTCCAGGGACCCCAAGAAGTCTGTCATGTCAAGGTGAAGCTGGAACCTCTTGTTTGCTCAAGCTGTTTTTACAATTGTAGGTCAGATGCACTTAGCATTGCAAAAGGAGCATTTTGGAAATATTAGTTCAGTAAGAGTATATGGAACGTGACAGTCTGATTCATTAAGCTATCTGGTTAAGGACGATTTAGTATAAAGGAAATATAAAAGAACAAGGGAAATGACAAATTAAGCACACAGATACACAGACCTGAGGCGAAGGTGATAACAGAGCTCTGTTTATTGTTTCCCCGGGGTAATTTAATCCTGTGTGCATGTGTGTGTATGCAGAATTCACTAGCAAACTTCAAGACACATAAGCAGGTGAGTAGAAGATGACCTGTATCTGGGAATACTCCAGATCTGAGACAGTGGTGGGTATGGAGCACAGGGTCTGGAACTGGATATTAGCCAGGCTGAAAAACCTTTGTTAATATTCAAGGGATCTGTGAGCGTGGGGGTGATTGTGAAGCAGGTGAATGATTGCATGCACCTATATGCTAGTAAACATCAAGTTGGACAAGCCAGGGATTCCCATTCAAGGGGTCTGAGAAAATGGGTGTACTTGTGAATCTGGAGAGTGAGGGCATGCATGTTTTCACTAGTGGACTTCAATCACAATCAGTCAGAGAGGAGCAACACATCTTGTCCAGCTGTACTTACATTTTATGAGAGTCACAGTTTATGTGTTATAAATTGGTGTTGTTAAAGGCAGTGCTCTGAACCTGCAAATGGTAAAACAAACAAACAAACAAACAAATCAGAAAAAAATCTCAACCCATTTTTCAGAATAAAAAAGCATTGACAGAAATCTTAGGGTTTTCTTTATGAATTGTGAATAGAGTTACATCTACTTTTCTTGAGTGGATAACTTACAAAAATGGTTTTCGTTAACATTGTCACTTTTGTGAATATTTGCTATTTTTTGTGATAAATACCACATCTCTTTTTTTTTTTTTTTTTTTTTTTTTTGATGTTTGTAATGCACAGAGTAANTTTTTGACTAACAGAAACTAAAATGCAGTGAAAGACAGATGGATGCAAAAATCCACCTTCTCTTAACCAATCCAAGCATATCAGCTGTAAAGTGAGAAAAAGGAGAAAGATATATTAAAGGGACATGCTGGTTTAAAATATATTGGGTGTAAAGGCTGGTAAAAACCTGATGATAAGCAGATAAATACATACTGTTTGGATAAACTAACAATTCACTTTACATATAAAGATAGTTTTATGTAATCTGCAAATAAGAACACTCATAACAGCATGAGATTCAAGTGAGAATTAAATATTGTATTTGATATGATTTTCACCTAGGTTTTGGAGAGCCATTTCACACACTGTTTTGAGAATTGCTAGCAACTATAATCCCTCAAAGTCTGTTTGCAGCGTAGCCTGCAGTGATGAAACACCTGAACCAGTACATGTGCCAGAAGCAGTGAATTCCCAACAGTACTGAGTTCAGCGTGATTTTTTTCCTTCTACTAAAGCAATCACAATACAGTCAACTCTCTATTATCGATGCTAACTGGAACTTGGCAGAGTTTTGAAAACAGAGGTCATGTTATGGTTTCCACACTGAGCTAACTTGCTGAGGATCAGCCCCATGCACAGTCCATTTGGCTTCATGAAAGCTGCTATGTTGTCCAAATGCACGCAGCCACTTTGGTTCTGAAGCTGTGTTCCTGGTATACAGCATCTAAATCAACAAGCCCTCCAGATATGCCAGAGTGCATGGTGTGAAGACAGATGGGACAGCTTGTGATCAGTGGCAAGGGCTCAGCACAGCATGGAAGCAGTTTATAATACTTATGGACCAAAGATGGGTGTCATTGCACTCACGTGGCTCTACACTTGGTACAGCAATCTGTGCAGCATTTGAACTGGCCTGCATAGATCAACTGGAATCTCTTTGCACCTCTGGCATGATTTAGCTGCAGCACGGATAGCTATTTCCCAGATGATGCAAAAGTTACTGAATTTGAGTTGCCTCTGACCAGCTGTAGATGCCAATGCTCTATGCATCCAAGCTAGTCTGCCCAACTCCCTCTGGTCAAAGTTAAAAAAACAATAGCTTTTGGGTTGTGATCTACTTTATGATCCTAAGTGCTCTTCAGTGTGCCTATTTCTCTATACTGAATAAAAGAAGCCTCAAGTGTCTGTCTCAAATGTGGACATTTATGACTGATGACTAGAGCTAGCCGGCATCACCCTTGGCATCTACCATGAGTCTCGTGCCTTACTTTTTTAAAAAGCGTTATCAAACATTACTTGTAGAAAGAACACAACCATTCACTTCCCCCTCTGTATTTACATATTGACATAGGAGGGACAGGGACATGTTTTGCATGTTTGGAGTTCACAGAAGCTGGAGAGAACTGATGTTATTTGACCACGTGAGATATCCTTATTCATCTTTGATTTAGGGGTAAGCAGTAAGACTGCTTTCTATGGCACTGATATAAAAGGCAACAGTGGCTTCAGGACAATGATTCTGCCTGTAATTATATTCATAACATCAAAGCAAAACCATTTATTTTGTTAGTTTCTTAGGCACTTGTGATGCTAGTTTAAAATGTTAGATCATTCTGCTGTTCAGATGATTATGGATACAGAGGGAAATACATGAACTGTCCACTAATCGAGTGGTTAAAAAGTTAGTACCTACACCCAAAGGACAGCTTTGGAGGAATGAACCTCAGCTGAAGAGTCTGTATGGTGTTTTGTAAATAACTCCACATACTGTATTCATCATGAGAGTTGCAAAGTATTCAGCCCTAAACTTGAAGAATGGGGTAAAAGGAATGCTGCATGAAGTACTTCAGACATTTTTGAAACACCTTTGTTTTGTTGAAAATAAAAATTAATAAAAATTGTTTTTTGAGGGAAGGGGCAAAAAGGGGGAAGGGAAAAGGCCAATTTAAATTCATCATTTGAAAAACAAAATATCAGGCTGTTGAAATGTACTGTTTTGACACCTTTGAACTTCCAAATTTGGAATAGTAAAAACTTTTAAGAGTAGAGAAACATTTCTTGACACATCCAAATCTACTACCATTGTAAATAACATGCATATTTTTTTAGCTGGAGACAGTCTGAGAATAATGCTCATTTAAACACATGATTTACAGCTGAAGGATTTCAGAGTTTCAGGACACCTACAAAACAAGTGAGCAACTGGCTAGTATTATTAATACCACAGTGATGGAAATTGTTTGGCAAAATATTAAACGAATATTTACAGAAGACAGCTCTAAATTTGTACACTACTATATTGCATTATAAGTAATACTGATGATATAAAACATTATATTTTTTGGTTATATGCCTACTGATTTATAAAACTTACTGAGGTGCTGAAATGCAATGTCAGTATATTTTTGAAATAAATGCCAGGTCAGAGTTAGGAACCTGTCTGGGTAAGGGTCAGACACAATGGAAGGACTGTATGTTCTGATCATTATATTTGTTTTCAGACAGCAGTGCATCACTGAAACAATATGCTTCAACATCAGCTTTCTGTGGCTAATAAAAATAATGCAGGTATTGTACAAATTAACTGTGGTGGGATAACCCCAGCCAGCAACTTAAATGACCCAATCACTCTCTCACTCCTCTCTAGCAGGATGGGGGAGAATCAGAAGATTCAGAAGAGGAAAAGTGAGACAACTTATTGGTCAAGATAAATACAATTTTAAAAGTGAAGGAAAGTGAAGTAAAGCTGCATGCACAAGCAAAGTAAAATAAGGAATTCATTCAAAACTGCCCCATCCACAGGCCACTTCCTAAAAAGCAGGGCCTCAGCATGTGTAACGGCTACTTGGGAAGACAAATGCTCTAACTCTGAACATTTTCCTTTCCCCCTCCTTTCCCGCAGCTTTTATTGCTGCATACATGATATGGTATATAATATCCTTTGGGTCAGTTGGGGTCAGCTATCCTGTCTCTGTCTCCTCCCATCTTGTGCACCCTCAGCCTACTCACTGCAGGCACAGAGTGGGGGGAAAAAATCTCAACACTGTTCAAGTACTGCTTAGCAATAGCCAAAATGCTGATGTGTTATCATCACTGGTTTAGTCACAAAGTCAAAACACAGCACCAAGCTGCTATGCAGAAAATTAACTCCATCTTTTCCAAACCCAGGACAGTAACTGGGGAATCTTTGGTCCAATAATGATAACAAATGAAAAAATATTTTACTTCAGCAGATTTTACACGTGTAACTCTATATAAATAATAAAACTTATTTACATCAATACAGTTGTATAAGTTGTGCATGCTTGGCAATTTTTTTTGCCAGTTTAACAAGAGGAAAATCATAAAACTGTTTTACTTTTGGGCATCTAACAGGTAATTACAAACAAGAAGTTTAAAAGCTATGTGTAAAAGGAGAACATGTCCATTGAAACTAACGTATACTGGCTGTCTATAATTCTGTGCATGGTTGCCTAGAAAGTAGCCCCCAGTGGGCTTCCATGAAGTCTAAAGAAATCAAACAAACAGAATTACAGCCGAAAGAATAAGTTCACAATCAGTTCAAAAATCTGTCTCTCTCAATGTCAAATTATTTTCTTGTGGGGTACATAATCTTGGCATGTGATCCACTGACTGTGAAGTACATTTACGCCCAGATTCTGTGGCTAACTTTAGGCCATCACCTGCAATCTGAATTATCTTACAGAATTATCTTCCAAAGATAGTTGCTTTAGTTAAAGCCCACCAGTTAGCTCAGGTAGGTGTGAATATTTGAACTTTAAAGTTCCAGGACATGAACTTCAAAGGGGCAAACCACAGAAGACCAACAGGAGACTTGTATTCTACCTCCGAGCACTAACTTCCTAAGAATTAACAAAATATTCCTATTAAAAAGCATTTTCTCTCTATTCCTAAGGCTTCAGCTTCTGACATTTGTGACTAAACTACTTCCAGCTGTTAAACTAAACTACTGTGTAAAGTAATTGCTATGCTTAATAGCCCACCTCCCAAATCAATATTTTATTTCCCCAGTGTTACTAAAGAAAGGAAAAAAAAAAAAAAAATCTCCAAAGTAACTAGTGCCCAATCTTATTTATATCATGCAAGAAGCGTATATTATAAACTTGTTTTATTCTCAGTTGGGTAAAAGAAGTCTTATGCTTTAGAAGCAGGACCAGCTTAACAATTTCCTTAAGAAAGTCTTTAGACAAAAATATTGCGAAAATAACCTCTCAAACAAAATATTTGTGAACCTGGCATTTAACAGTAGTGTCACACAGTGGTCTCCCTGCAGAGATGCGTGATACCTAGTTATCTCCATGGAGGTCCTCTGTGGAGATCAAGGAAGAATACCCACACGAAGCCAAGCAGATCCCCGCCAAAGCTGGCACATTTGCTGCGTGCAGCCGCTGTTCTGTCTGCTTCCCTCTGTCTCTTTGTAGCAACAACAGCAGCTTATGCAACTCTTGAGCAGGCTTCAGGCTTCTTTCCATGAGAAGGCTGCCTACAGTCTAGACTTGTATTATTAATGATGAAACCTATTTTCTATGGTGTTTTCTGAAGCAGCTCACTAGTGCTTTGCCTCTTAACTATTGGGCATTATTTCAGAGTTGGCATATTGAAGTGTCATCATTAAAAGTCAGCGTGGGCTGGATCTAGTGTTCCTATTCAAAAGGGCACTTCTGATCTGATCCTTGAATTTTCAAATGAGATCGGCTTTCTTAGATGTGGGGAAAATATCCCAATTTAGTCCTGATGCTAAATTTCAGCCTTGAGCAAGTTTTTATAAGAAAAGACTTGCTTATGAAAAAATGTGAATCAGTGATAGGCTGATAATTATAGCAATGTTAGAATGTACTGTTGTGGCATGCCTTTGTAGTGAAGTTAGTGAAGTATCCCCTACAGTAAATTGCGTTTTTCATAAATACCAAACATTTGGGGATAATTGCTGCAAAGCATTTGGATGCCTGAAGGCTTTCTTTGTGAATGGAACGAACAGTGAGAAACAGACATGGAACACCCATGCATCGCTTATGAGTCTCTGTCTTTCCCAAATGCATTCATTCCATCTTGTTCTTCAAACCACTTTAAAAGGCTTTCCTACCCTTTATGAATTCAAAACATTGTTAAACAATCACTGCTTTTCTTGTTGTTTGAAAAACATACTCCTCTCAGCTCTACATTTAGTAATAAAGTTTAAAATTTCTGAGCTGAGACACTTTCTAAATGAGCCATCTATCTCGACTTAGAAGATTTTGTAGTACTGTTTTCATCTTCTTTTTGTTTTTCTGTGGACAGATGAGTCAAGTAAAGATTATCAAGTACGAGAGTGTTGACTTTGCATAGTACTGTTAATATAGCTGAATATGTCTGTTTTCATGATTTACCTGTCAAAGGTATAATTGAAAAATCTTTGCAGGAACTGACAGCTTGTATACAAACCTTCCCCAAACAAACATGCCTTCTTTCAGATACATATAATTTTAAGCCTGGGTTTTTGTACTTTCCTTCTTTCTAAAGTCTTTTTTGAGGTATTTGTTTATTTTTTCATTTCATCCTGTATTCTCTCTATCTAATGATGCTGTCAGGTACTTCAGCTCTTTTTTCATTATTATTTACCTGTTTATTCTGGCTTGGTATTCACTGAAAATGTCCCTGTAAAAGATGATTTTTTTAACATGGACCATGGATCAGCAATTTTATTTTTACCTGTGTGTTGCCTGTGCTAACTGATGGGGACAGGTGCTGCCTTGGACATAAACACTTGTAGGAGTGATGAATTATTCTGACAAAAATAGTTTATTTTCCTATTAATTATCTGTTACTATACTGCTATTTTCCAAAACTGACAATTCCAAAGAAGATGCCAAATTCTCCCTATAGAAAGAATGGAGGCTAATTTACCCTGGCTAGGTACCAATTGCAGCATTTCTTTAGTTTAATTTTTGCAGTTACCTTTCTTTGGTTCCCTAGTTTTATTGATTTCTTTCTAATAATTCCCTATAATTCAGGCTTTGAGAAACACAACTGCATGAGTTAATAATTTATGTTGCATGATTGATGTGGGATTCAGGTTCAAGTTTAGATACCTACATACAACGTAGGCACCTATGCACTCTGTCCCATTGTTGGAGCTCATTTAATTTCCCTCGATACATGCATACAGTCCATTTGAGATGCCCTGTTATAGTTCATCTGGTTTCTAACCACTTCTACAGAACTCTACAAGTTATGTAGGTCTATGTAGATGTCTCTCATACTCAAGGGTGCCTCAAACATCACTATGTTTGTCCAGATGAAAAAAAAAAAAACGAGTCAATGCATCAAGTGAAGCCTAAGGAGTGACTCAGTTGACCAGCCACTAGGAGCTTGATTCAATTTCCTGAATATATGTATCTCATACTGTTGCAAGGTTCTGTAGGACATCTGATATATCTACATGAGGCAAATATGATACAGGACATAAAGGAGATATATGCATTTCTGGCTAGCAGTTACAGAATGTCTAAAGTGTCAGTACACAGAAAATTGCATATATACATGATAGAATTATATTTTTTTTTTATGTTGTCACTTAAGGTATTGATGTCCAAAAATTCAGAAAGTGTAGAACAAGCAACATTTATCTAATAAAACAAATAATGTATTTATTGACATTGGCTATTTTGTATTGAAGGACTGAAAATTATCATGCAGGTTGAATATTTAAGAAAATCAAGTAAAGAGAGAAAACTATACCACATAAATTATTTAAACAATGAAAATTGACATGATATCTTATAATTGACATGCAATGTGAAATCCGTGCCAAGAACCATGTCTTGGGTGTCTAGGCTCCATAGAAACAGAAGGAATTAAGTAATACAGCAAGATGCAAAATGAATCATGAATACAACATGAAAGAAGTTGTAAGACACTGGCCAATACAGACAGTTTGGATACAGATAGGGCTCAAAAATCACATACTGGAGATACATCCAGGCTTAGAGGACATATCTATGTTTGAAGATGTACAAACCTGAACCATTAGCAGTTTTATTTTTTCTTTCAGAGATCTGAAAAAGTCTCACTTTTTTAAAACATAGATGAAAGATAAGCTTTTAGTAAAGTTGTCCGGTGATTACAACACACTCTTCTTTCTACTTAACACACAGATTTAGATTCAATTTACTCCTTTGCTTGAAAGAACTCAAATATATTACTTCAATTTCTAGTTGTGTGTTGCAGAGAAAGCAGTAAAGGAATGGGACAGGGGAAAGGGAGATGTAGTCTATTTTTCCATACACTGGGCAGAGAGAAATGTCAAGAATAATTTTACCGGAAGGGCAATCTTGAAGCTCATTACCTATGTATTTCACTTTGACCAGACAGCTATTTAAAGGAAAAGAATAGTTAAAAAAATATTGTGAATATAATGAATCTTAGCTTCCTTGGTATTCTGGACACTCAAAGTTTTCCATGCTTAAGGCATTCCATCTTATTAAATTTAACATTATTATTATTTGCTTTGCATAATGTATTGAAATATGTTATGCATGGTTAAAGCAACAAAACACAAACCAAAAATACTAATATACTTACCACAGATACTAGAGCATGAGACAACTATTGTAGTTGGCCAGCAATGTTGCTACCATTCTATTATCATTATTTCCCATTGACAGGTTGTTCACTGATTTATTTAATTTTTTGTTTTCTAAAGTACCACCAAAGTACTATTTACAGACAAATTCTAACCAGAAAAAAAATAGTGCCATGGATTGTAATATCTATGAAGAACACAGTCAATGGAAACTACAATTTTTACAAGTGACTGCCCATACTGTAGTAGAATAAGAAAATTCAAGACAAAATTACAAGTTACTTATCTAAAATCAATTGAATATACTTTTCATGTCTAACTGCTGAGTTTGCTATTAAGCAACAAGAAAGTAATCAATACAGAGGTACTATTCTAAGGGGAGATTACAGAAAGCAACATTTTTTGTTTCATATTAAGGTGATGATAATTCCAAGATTCCATCAAAGCTACTGTCAGTCCTGGCTGTCACCACATACATAATAAACAATCTCCCTTCAGGAGAAATATTATTCTACACTTTATCGACTATTCCAATGGTGTGCAATCAGATTGAGGTCTCAGATTTGTCATTTTATGGTATGATGCAAAATTCATCTGAAATCAATGCAATACTCCCACTCACTTAAAACTAGATCAAGACTTGTCACCTTAGTGATGCATCTCCGGTTATCTTACACTAGTGATGAAAAATAAATCTGTTTGTTTCCTGTGTCGTAACCCTGGTGTTAATATTGAAAGGAAAAGTGTGTGGTGGCACAGTTTCTGCTCACCATAGGACACAGGATGTGCGCCATACAGTAAAACTGAGGTTAAGGATGGGAAAGGGGAGGGTATCAACAGGAGTTTTTACTGTCTGTGATTTAAGAGGAACATTAGGAACAAGAGGACACATTTTCATTTGCTATAAACTATTGTGTATCATTTATGTCTGAAGTCTGTAATCGATCCACAACAGCTTAGAGTAGCTGAGGATTTATCTGGTAATGCCTAATTCTGACCTTCATTTACACCAGTAACTGCATGACGGTGAACTTAGGCCTGATTTACAAGCACATAAGTGAGATCAGAATCAGAGCCATAATCTTTACAACTACGCTATCGAAGCAGAGAAGTAAAACAAACTCTGTTTCTCCTACAAGCTATTTTTATGGTTCCCAACTCTGTAGATGCTGAGTGTCTCATATATATTAATACATTTATCCTCACAAAGTTCATTTGAGAAAAGGGAATATTTTTAGGTCCTTCGAACAATTGTTGCTGTGGAAAAGAATCAGGTGTATTAAATGTTGAGCATCAATAATTGTATTCCCAATTTTACTAAATATTCATAGTCCAGAGAAACAAGAAATGAAAGGCTAAATTCAATAATGGTTTCTCAATGTCAGATCAGTGCTATGTGAGCCAGCACCACACAGAAAGTTATCTGCAGAGTTTTAAGAGGAGTCATTCTTACCCATTTTCAAGTTACCTTCAGGATAATGATCTTCTTATCACCCACATGCCCCATCTCTCTGCCACTTTAGCAAGGGTTCTATCATCATTCACTTCTCATTTAGCAGGGTGCAGTCCTTTGGCAGGAAATCAATGGAATAAATGGAACGATGTTAGTGCATCCACTGAGACACTTTAGCTAATCCTACTTTTTTCCAACTCCCTGGACAGAAAAAATGCTGTGGAGTGCATTGGCCTATGTCTTGAGCTGCACTACTTGTTCCTGTGCTCTGACATAACAAAACAGAGGCTACCAGTTATACTCATCACAGTGAAGCAATGAAGAGAGCTGATATACCACGCAAGTGGCGCAGGCTGGAATAGTCGGTTTTGTGAGAAATGCTGCTTCATGTTACAGCTGTATTGAGAATCCACCGGTAGAAGGAGGGCGAAGGATGAGACAGTCAAAGCTGCAAGGGAGTGGAGAAGGGCAGTCTTATGGCAGATTCCAATACATGATGGGCATCCTTTATATGGATTCAGCTTACTATTTTCTTACCTATTGTGTTCAGGGAGAATGGAGACACTCCTGACTGTGCCTGCTGATGGGTCTTTTTCTTCTACATTTGAAGGTGTTCTACCTCCTTATATTCTTTCAAGGTTAGTAAAGACCAAAATGGTTAGTTCTCTATATGAAAAGTGAATCCTGACTGAGCTGAAAGTGTACAAACAAGTCAGGTGCCTGAACTGGGGAACAAGTGGCAGCTGCATAACTGTAGGTTTAACTTTGATACCTTAATTTAGATACCTGAAAGGTCTTGTATGATGATTTTCACCAATTTTTGGTGAATATTTCTGAAGTCATTGCAGACTGGCAAAAAGCAAATTGTCATGGTTTCAGTTGGGAAAGAATAACCTTTCTTACTAACAGCTGCTATGTTTTGGATTTGGGATGAAAGCGATGTTGATAACACACTGATGTTTTTGGTTGTTGCTAACCAGTCAAGGCCTTTTCTGCTCCTCACACCACCCCTCCAGTGAGCAGGCTGGGAGTGCACAAGAAGCTGGGAGGAGACACAGCCAGGACAGCTGACCTCAACAGAAAGATCAGAGCAAATATCCCTTCTACAGATGCTTATACAGATGGGTGTACGTCTGGTAAAGTGTATTCTTTGTGTGTTGATGATGGCTATGACTGTATAAACGTGCATTCTAGCTGTCTAGAATGAGTAGATGAATCACGTGACAGGAAGAAGCATAAATTGTTCTGACCATATACATGGTGCATACATGAGAGACACGAGGCTGAGTTCCTATGTCTGGACACTGGGTACAGCTACCTAGGAGCTGTGAGAGTTTCATGTGTTTTGTGTCAGGAAGAAAGCCAAGATGCTTACAGAGGAAATCAAATGTCCAGACTTTGACTTTTAGTCTGATAAATCATACTCAGCCTTACACTTCAGTACATTTTTAGGGTACATTTTTGGCATTAAATAGTCCTTGTAAAGCTGAAATATTCTTTCATGTAAGTCTAGAAAATCTTAAAATTTTGCATAATTCATACTATTCTTTTTAAATGAAGTAAGATGGGGTAAGAGATGGAGGTGTTTAGTACAGATTTATGAATGAAAGAGGGATATTATCTCTGAAGGATTTCAGGCTTGTCACCTATTTTGAGAAAACAAAGGTTTTTTCAATATTTCTTTAATTAGCTTGGACTTCTCATTTAATGAAAAAAGCAACTAAATCCAACTGCACCCAGTTATAAATATTTAAGTATTTTATATATGAGTGTTTATCACTCTTAAAGAGGAGTGGAAGTGAGAAAGTAATTGCAAGTTATCCAAATTAATACTAATAGCATTTGTATATCAAAATATGTAAATGTAGGATTTATGAAAATAAAAAAAAAGAACATCCTGGTATCTCTCATCTTCTGAACTGATCTTATGGCATGAGCTCATGTTTGTTTTCCAAGACAAAAGATGATCCACAGTTGTCATTTGACTCAAGACTTTGAAATAGAGAGACTAAAAAGGAGGTGTCTATCTGTTCTTGTGTTTAAGAAAAACTTGATTTTTTTTTTTTTT
>VXBH01005943.1:84980-103576 GCA_013400035.1 Rynchops niger | reverse complement strand
AAAAAAAAAAAAATCTGTTCTAAGTGAAAAATTAATGGCAAGGCAATGCTTTATAGAAAGAAAAGATAAAGAATAGGGGAAAAAAACTACATACTATAGAATCATAGAATAATAGAATGGTTTAGGTTGGAAGGGACCTTAAAGATCACCTAGTTCCAACTTCCCTACCATGGCCAGGTACACTTTCCACTAGACCAGGTTGCTTAAAGCCCCATCCAGCCTGGTCTTGAACACTTCCAGGGACGGGGAATCTGCAACTTCCCTGGGCAACCTGTTCCTGTGTCTCACCACCCTCATAGGGATTTTTTTTTTTCCTAATATCTAATCTAAATCTCAACTCTTTCAGTTTAAAACCATTACCTCCACTCCCTGATAAAGAGTCCCTCCCCATCTCTCCTGTAGGCCCCCTTTAGGTACTGGAAAGCCATTACAAGGTGTCCCTGGAGCCTTCTCTTCTCCAGGCTGAACAACCCCAACTCTTTCAGCCTGTCCTTATAGGAGAGGTGCTCCAGCCCTCTGATCATCTTTGTGTCCCTCCTCTGGACCTCTTCTAACAGGTCCATGTCCTTCCTGTGCTGAGAAACCACGAGAGAAAAGAAAAGCTACACTTGAAAATGGAGAAGAATGGTGAAGTTAAGATAATCAGTTCCACCAATATGAGTATGTGATTAGGCATTAGGAATGAAACTCATGAGCCACAAGATATAGTGGTCAGCATCTCACTGCTTAAATTTTAGTCCCTGGTTTTGGGAAGGAAGTCAATAAACTTAAGATATGGCATGAAAGAAGATAGCTCGATGCTGGAGAAATACATTCAACAAAGGCAGCACTCTGTTTATAACTGTCCAAATCAGTAAAGAGGACATAGTAAACTAATAGGTGTGTTTGGAAATCCACCTCATTTCCAAAGCTGAAGGGTTCCTTTGCAGCCCTGACTAAGCTAATAATTTGAGATTTAAATCTATGATCCCTTTCAGTTTAGGTAGCAAAATCATCTGTAGTGATGAAGATTAATAGCTGTATTAGAAAACTTATGTGGTGGATGTGTTAATGATGTCCACTTGCTTGGAAGAAAACTAAAAATTAGAGAAGTGGTCAGGATAAGGACACATCTGCATATTGCACATCTGGATCTCATCCCAGTGTGATTTCAGGATGTGTTTGTCTTTTATCAACACACTGTGTTAACTATGGTCACTTCAGGGCTATTATGTAAACATGTAGTTGAGCCTTTAAAATATTTACAATAAAGAATAAATAAATTTTCATGTCATAATTCTGCTTTGTGAAAGTTGATGTTGAAGCTAATAAATTTCTTTCATCACTTTTTGATATAGTGCTGAATATCCAGACTGTTATAATTTAATATAAATTTGCTTTCCAAACAGGCAGAAGTTCTTATTTTCCTTCCTGAGGCTGATATGTACAAGGAATTGCTAAGTATGTTCATATTCTGCAAGTAGGATGAGGTAATAAATGTTTCATGGAGGAAAAAAGGTCAGCTTGACCAAACCACTTTTTGTTTTGTTATATTTTAATGGATGTAAATGTAGAGAATGCTTTTAAGGAAAGTATTCTGTAACGTTGTGGTTTTTATGTCACAAGTTCATAGCTTGATTCTTTTCTACCAGTTTTGTGTCTGGATAGTACAATGGAGTCACAGTGATGCTTTCTGGTAATAAAAATGGAGAATTAGGCCATGAAAATTTATTTATTCTTTATTGTAAATATTTTAAAGGCTTAACTACATGTTTAAGAGCTTTCCTGTGTTGATACATTTGATAATTGCAGCTGTTCCTAAAATATATAGTAAGAAAGATGCCTTAAACATAGACACATCCTATGAGTAATTGTGGCAAAATATAAATATTTAAATTGTGTACAGTGCTCGTGTGGATGTATCTATATCCATCCAAAAAATATATGTCTGTATATCTCTGTGTCAAACATAAAAGTGTGTATGGATTGCTTTAAAACAGAAATAAGAGATCACAAAGACTTTTTTTTTTAGTAGAAAAAAAAGCTATTTGTCTTCTGCAGGTTTCTGAATAATCCTGTCTTGGAACCTTTCTCAACAGGCAGAGGGGCTGAAACTGCCCACATCTGGAACTTTCTATCCTCTAGTCCTGTAATGGCCAGCACCAATTAAGAAAAGGACCTGCAGATTCCCTCATACCAATTTCTAGAGTACGTAATACGTGCCATAAATTTTATTATATAAAAGCACTATCATTCTGGGTTTTAATGCGGTCTTATCACTCCAGTCAATCTGACTTGAGAAGAAAGAAGGGAAAAAGCACCTTTTCAAATAAGGATGATGTTTTAGAGCCTCAAGGATATCACATGATGTCAGAGGAGATCAGGGAAAAGTATATTGCACGGTAATATAGTTAGCCTGTTTTAGAAGGCAGCATCCCTTGTAAGGGTGAAAGAAAGTCACAGTACTCCTCCTGGCTGGGGATGACTGTATCTTAAGGTACATTTAGGAATTTCTTCTTGAAATCAAATAAATTCCTCTTCACAAAATTTTTCAGTCTTGAGAATAAATGCTGCATTTTAAAAATATAAAGCTGTTGAAAGTGTGGTGACTAACATGAATTAGAGCATAATTTTAACAGTGGGTTTTTGGTTGTGTTCTCCCCACAAAAAAAAAAAAAAAAAAAAAAAAAAAAAAAAAAAAAAAAAAAAGAAAAAAAGGCTATGTTCTGCACAGCTTTTGCTGCTGTGAAACTATTTTTTATGGAAATGACTCAAACACAAATTAGGTGGTGATAAAAATCTCAGGTAGCTGATCTATTAGATATGTGGGGGTATATATATGCTTTAAAGATAAGCAATATTAAATGAGTTTTGCAATCAAATCTGCTTTTCTCTTTGTTTATTTCTACTCTTTCACTGACTTTTAAATATTTTTCTGAGTGCTTGGGCACATTAGAAATATGGGGGTTTGCTGTAGTGCCTGCATCATGATTCAGAGGCACCTGCTTGATGATTTGCCTTGCAGAGCAATGAGATTTCAACTTAGAGTTTGTTAGAAATTAAATCAAGCTGTTTGTGTGATATAAATGCAGTGAAACATGACAATAACTTGATATGTTTCATTTGGTATATTCCAATTCCTAATTCTCATACAAATACATGAATTGTGATTTTTCTTATGTGGTATTAATTTATCTTATCTTTGCCTTAACATATCTGCTTATAATCCAGTAGACATTTTTAGAGGTTTTTCCTCATCCAATATATCAAGCCTGATTTTTATACGTTGCTAGGCATTTTAATTTAAGAAATTTGATAACTGAACTTCAGATAGTCCTCAGAGGCAGTAAATGTATTATTTTGCTTTGTAAACTGTTGTAACTAAAATTAGAAGAATAAATTTTGCAGTAGTTGTTATAAACTACATCCCTGCATGTCACTGTAGTATTATATGTCAAAGTCTATGCTATGTAGATATAATTTCTATTATGGACAAGACAAGCTATCTGACAATTTGTAATTTGATTCCTACTTTTGGAAAGTTATATGAAATCCTAGCTTTCTTGTAAAATACAGTGTTTTAAACCCAGCAGTTCTCATGAAAGATGTGAGGTTGTTTAAAAGCGCAATCAATGCCGATGTTCCACTCTGTCAAATTAAAAATTGTTATTGGGTCATTGAAAGCCAGGCATTTGTCTCACTTTCAGATCAATGATAACACCACTTCCCTAAATTTTCAGCACAGGTAAAACAACTAGAATATTAGTTATATCCTTGTCTTGTCTCACAAGAAAAAAAAAAAAAAATAAATGCATCTTTTCTCATATAGTAGTCCTGCTAGAGACTCTGAAGGTGGTACTGAAAATAGTTTATCTGAAGTGATCTCTGTTCCTCTAAGCACTAACGTTTACAATGGTTTGAGTAAGGTTTTTGGTAGTTAGCTCTCATTTTACCTTGTTTAAGGTCAGCAGCAGGAAATTAGATATCTTCTCATTACAAAAGCATCAAGTAGCGTGATAAAGTCTTATATTATTTTGATTATTATAAAATAAGTTATATGGTCAATTTGCTCAAAAATACATAGTCCTTTGAATCATGACACTTAAGATCTTACCAAGATAGACACACTTGAACTAAGAGCATTACAGAATTATTTGGCTATTTTTATAACTGTCATAAAAATATTGCCACAAAATGAAATAATAAAACAAAAAAATATTTTCATAAATTATTTTCTGAGTTTTCTTGATTCCCTTGCTACAGCTGATAGTGAAATGCTGCTAGCTGCTTTGAACTAAGTCAGAAACCTTCCTGTCATAGTCCTAAATCAATGGAATTGATAAAAAAGAAATACACAACTCTAAATTAAGACCTTGACTATGAGAAACATGTTCACTTTTTGATAAATTCCTTACGTCACATTGCCTATCATGTTATCAAAGTATATAATATTGAATTCTCCTCCTAGGAAACACCAAAATACATTATAATGCAAAGCCACACGTATTTTTTAATTGCTGTAGTAAGGGTTAAAGTAAATGTTTATGGTGAATGTTTTCAAGATCGGGGTTGTAAAGTCAGACATTTAAATCTGCACTGCAAAATAAAAGCAGGCATTTTGTAGTGTTTTGATTAAATTAGGACTTGTTCTTTCAAAGCCCTTTCACAAAAAACAAACACGCAGACTTGAACATGCAATTGACATGCATGCTTTTATGCTTTTCTCACGAACCCTTGAACCTTGTACTTCTTACTGTACAGGGGACCAACTTCAGTGGAAGCAATGGAAAGTTCTCCATAGTTAGATTAGTTGGTAGCCTTACAGTAGATGTAGCTGGTGAGATCTGGAGCTGGTTCCTCACTTCATGAATGAACACTTAATTTTCATGCAATTCTTTCGAGTACCATTATCTTCAGTAGTTACAAAGGGCGTGTATGACTACTTTGCTTTTGTTGGGTCCTTTGGAGAATGTAGGTATCACTTTTTTATTTTCTGCAAGTAGATGCTGAACTGCTTTGATTGGATTGGTCCTGGGCATGCGTAGAAGACCCATGGGTATCTTGTAAACTTCCACACTGAACTAGAAAGCTTCTGCTACTCACATGCTGCACTGATGTTTTACATTTTAGTTTGGGATTTTGTTATGGTCCAAATAACTCCTGGTTTATGTAATTTTGTATCTTCTGTTCACTAACAGTATGATTCAATATGAAATCTTTTCTGTTTCTGCCAGGCTTAAATTTCAAAAACAGATTTCTTAAAAAGAGATTTTATTTTAAAAGAAACATCATCTAAAGTCCATTTTATAACCCCAGAAATACATAAGAGCATAACTGAAATTTTGGATTTTTACTATGCAGGATTATTTTATTACTTCCCATATGACATTGCCATAGATAGCATAGTTACTGAAACATGACCATATACAAATCTAAACAGGGGTCCAGTATGGGCACAAACTTGAACATAGTAAGTTCCATCTCAACATGAGGAGAAACTTCTTTACTTTGAGGGTGGCAGAGCACTGGAACAGGCTGCCCAGAGAGGTGGTGGAGTCTCCGTCTCTGGAGACATTCAAAACCCACCTGGATGTGTTCCTGTGCAACTTGCTCTAGGTGAACCTGCTTTGTCGGGTGGGTTGGACTAGATGATCTTCAGAGGTCTCTTCCAACCCTTACCATTCTGTGATTCTGTGAGTCTATGCAAAAAGTGAGCTGATGTGAGGTATAGGACCCATGCATAATGATACTAGTGTACAAATGTCCTTATCTGACAAGTGCCAAATATTGAGTTATATACATCCATTTCAGGTAACAAAATATGTTAATTGATGAAAGAAAATAGTTTATTTTCAGTGCTAAACTACAATTGCTGTGTTAGGCTAATTGCAGTACTCCTTGTACAAATACATAAGCTTTCCCATCTGAATGGATTTCAGGTCTAACTGAAAAACTGCTTCCACTAGGTCATCAGAATAAAATGCGAAAAAAGAAAAGCTCATGATTAATGAACTGAGTTCAATGTTTTTAATTGAGTGGAAGCAAGCCTGTCACAATGAAAATGCTTGCTATTATATGCCATGGTGAAACTGTATCTTAAACTTGTGTTTGAATGTTAAGGGTTAAATTCTCACTCCCACACCTTTATGCTCCTTAGGAGAGCCTGGAGTGAAGCCTTGAAATAAGCTAAAAGAAATTCCCTCGGGGCAGCATCCTTTCCAGAAAACAGCTGGAGAGCTAACACTTGCTAAATCCCAGGTCTCCAAACCTTGACACAGGGGCGAAGATGCAGCATGTAGTTTGACAGAGAAATTGATTGGCATGATGGGAGCTCAAAGAAACAACTTTATGTTTAACAGAAATCCCCTGTCCCTCTCTGTCCCCTCTGTCCAAAATACACAACAGCAACCGGGTTTAAAGTGAAACAGTGGCCTTAACTCCTCACTCTCCTTGCAAAGACTTGTGCTGCACTACTCCATCTCCACAGGATCCCTGCAGGGGGAAGGACACGTGAGTTTTTATTCTTCCCTAATTACACTGGAGGAAAACATGCCAGCATGGATGGTTGCCCCCCTCCCTGTACCAGCCTGCGTCTGGAGCTTTGCATGTTGAATTGGGAGCACATTTCAATACATGATTGTTGTTCAACTTTCTTCAAACGTTTGATCTGGGACATGAGGAATCAAAGTTTAACCTTTGCAAAGGCTAGATAGCCTAGCAGTGGGGAGCTCAGGTAGCCAAGAAGCAATGTAAAACTTTCTGAGCATGAAGGAAATAAGCTGTCAAGTTGTCACATCCCACTCTCAGGAAAAAGGGAGGGTGAAGTGACTTAAATTTGTAAATCCCCAACGGCGTGGACTAAGGTGAGATAAATCTCAAGGTCCATATACAAACATTTATTAGTTTCCCAAAATTATCTGTATAGGTCTTAACAAGTTCATGATAATTAGTTAGGTATATATGAAAGGCTGAAAGAGCTGGGACTCTTTAGCCTGGAGAAAAGAAGGCTGAGGGGAGACCTTATTATGGCATACAAGTATCTAAAGGGTGGGCTGAAGGAGGATGGTGCCAGACTCTTTTCAATGGTTCCCAGTGACAGGACGAGGGGCAATGGGCACAAGTTGGAACACAGGAAGTTCAGTTCAAATACACGGAAAACCTTCTTTACGGTGAGGGTGACAGAGCACTGGAACAGGCTGCCCAGGGAGGTTGTGGAATCCCCTTCTCTGGAGATTTTCAAGACTCGCCTGGATGCATTCCTGAGTGATGTGCTCTGGGCAATCCTGCTTTAGGAGGGGAGTTGGACTAGATGATCTCTAGAGGTCCCTTCCAACTCTGAAGATTCTGTGATTCTGTGATATAACAAGTTATGGCAAGTGGTGAGGTATGCATTGTGTTAGTTAACAACAGGTATATGGCAACTCATGGCAAGAGGTACTCAAGGTTGTTACTTAACAACTCTAACTGTTACTTAACAAGTCTAAGAGAAAAGGGAAACAGAGGGATAGAGAAAGGAAAAGACAGAGAAAAAGACAGAGATTAAGAGATCACTGGTCCTGGTTCCAGCATCTTTTTCAGGGAATATTCCCAGTCATATTCTTCTTCTTTCTTGGAAGAAATCTTCCCAGGAACGGTTTTTTTCTTGGGAAAAATCTTCCCAGGCACAATCTTCTTTTGTTTCTCTCTTTAGGGGCACTTACTTTCCCCTTTTCTGTTTGCTGAATTAGTACTGTCCACCTTGTCTCAGGTTTCTCCCTTCTCTCAGGTGACATGTAGCATGATTTGGGTGGACAGACGAGTGCCATAGTCATATATGTTTAGCATGATCTCTATAATCTTCATTAGCATATGCAGGGGTGTGCGCTTTCATATGCATGTCTCAGATAATGAAGCAAAGGTCACTTATCAGACACAATGGCCTCAAGAACCAAGAACTAGCAAGCTCACCACATGAGTGGCAGAACTATTCTGTCTTCATGGAGTACAAAGAAACGTCAGAGGAAGGAAATTTAATGTGGAATTTATCTAGGCAAGCATTAACTCTGTCATTGCGGGATTCAACCAATGATGGGTATGCACATCTGTGGACAGGTCCGAGTAATGGCATATAGCAAGAGAGCTAGAGGCTCTCTCAGTGAAGAGCGAGGAAATGTCTTAAATTATGATTATGTCTGTGAGGTATTGTCAGTTTGGATTTGAATCCGAACTGGAATTCAAAACTCTTCATTGTTCATGTGTTGATTTGTACTGCGGTCTGATGCTGAACAAACCATCTGGTTCCCAGGTGAGGAAACTCAGGTCTGAGGCAGGGGGAGGAGCTGAGTTTTGTTTTCCATTCTTCTAAACAGAATGGATGTGAATCCAGGTCTTATTCTCAGATTCTGAGATTATTTTTCCAGACTCATAGATTTACTGAGTTTAATAAACTTTAGATAAGATCCTGTATACAGTCCTCAAGCTCATTTCATGTGATACACGACACTGTAACCCTCCCTTCCTTTGCTGAGTTACTTTTGTCTATACATTTGTCCTATAATCTTTCTAGGGACCAGGATTAGGCTAATTGGCCTATGGTTATCTGGATCCTCCTCCTTGCTGCTTTTTTTTTTTTAATATGTGTGTGGGTTTTCCCTTTTTTCAGTCATCAGGAACATTTCTCAATAACTATGGCCTTTTGAACATAGAGAACAATCCTGTAATATTGTCTGGCTCTCTCAGAATAGACATATGCTCCCCATGTCATCACACTGGCTTGTGTATGTCCAACTTGTTTTGGTGATTTCTAACTCAGTCTCCCTCTGCTATGGGTAATGGTTTCACTGCCACAGACTGCTGCCAGGCTGAGGGGCCTGGTAAGCCTGAGAGCAGACCTCATCAGTAAAACTGAGACAGAAGTGGCTCTAAGTCTTTTCTGCATCATTTGGCACTAGATCCTTTGCCTAATGGAAAGTGAGACTGCATTTTTCTCTGTCTTCCTTTTGCTGCCTGTGTACTTACAGAAATCCTGCTTGTTGCCTTTCACACTGTTCTAGTTTCAACTCAAGTTTCAACTTCTGGCTTTCATTTCAAACCTGTATGCTTGAGCAATGTCTCTGTATTTCCCCCAGGTATCCACTCTACATTTCCACCTTCTGTGTACTTCGTTTTTTGCATTTGAGCTCAGTCAGTTCCATGTGTCCACACCAATCAGATTCCTGAAGAATCTGAAAAGTGATATTTTTAAAGTTTGAATTTGTAATTCTGATATTCATCTCACTTTTGTTTTTTTTTTTTTTCTAAAGAAGTCTTCATGAGGCTTAAGAGGGCTTGTTGATAAGGTGGTCCGTAGCAGATGCCCACCATGACATAACACATGTTGGTCTGCCCTTGACCAGCTTGCTTTTTGCTCCAGGGTAAAGTTCCATGCATATTAACTGCTCTGTGGCACAAAGTTCAAACCCTCCTGCTTGCCTTCCTGTCCCATCATTGCTAAAGAGCCTGTATCCATCTGTTATAGCACTCCATTATGTGTCATACCCCATTACATATCTGTGATCCTAATGAGACCACAGCTCTGGAAGTATTCATAAACAGTTTCTAATTTCTCCAGTTTGTGCAGACACTTGAGATGAGTCCCTACTCATGCAGCTTCCATAGGGGTAATGAGACTGCCTCCATCATCATGGATTCCGCTGAGTCACTCCTCATTTCCCCTCAGGCCTCCACTTCTTTCAGGTATTGTCAGTATTCCTCAGCAGCCTTGTCTAAAGCCCACCTCACTGAATTAACAAACCACTTTGCAAAGATGTCCTTCCCATGCTTTGTCAGATGGCTCTATCTCTCCTCAGGCAGTGCTTATTCCTTAAAGAGAATCCTGCGATCAGAAACAACAAGCTAAATGCCAAGCATATTTGAGATTAGAGGTCATTCATTTACTCTAGCTACTTTGTTTTCCTGGTATTTTTAATGGATCCGGGTGCTCACGAGGTAGGTTCTAATAGTTAGCAAGCAAGTAAAACTACTGATTAGTTGCAAATATGTTACAGAAATCAGTGAAAACATTGTAGCTCATTTCATTGTGACCATGATTTCTCCCTGAAATTCTGAATTGTTGAATTTTGTTAATATATCCTATCTGAGCTACCCGTTCTAAAAAAAAGCCTATGTGTTTGGAATCTCAACTGATTTTTTTTTTTTTAATTTTTTTTTTTTTTTTTTTTCCCAAGGTAAGTGCTTTACTGGTTTTCTAACTTTGAAAGAGGTAAATAATGGAAACACTGCCTGATAGTCTGTTTTAGAATCACACCATTTAATCAATGCATCACAATCAATGTCTATACTGCATTTAGGAAGCATGATGGGCTTATCTGAAATAATGTAACCAGCTAGGGCAGCAATAGAGTGGAGATGGGACAACACCAACTTCTGACAGGCCAGAAAGCCGTGCGTTGAACTGTAGGTATGCATTAAGTATGAAACCTATGCTGACATCCATTCCACTGCATATTCATTGTTTCTCGATGCTTTCCAAACTTGCTCTAGTCAAGCTAATTCAGGTTAACAAAAGAACTATTTTTGTTTCTCCCAAACAGGTTCTCAACGTAGCACTACTTTCATCCTAGAAGAGAAAGAAAGACTTTATGCATCTATGAAATTGGAGGTTAGGGTTCTGAATTCAGCGTAGGCTCGCAGTCTCTGTCTTGCAGAAGTAAGACACCAGTTTGGTCGCAGTGCAAGAAAGCTTCTCTGCATAACAAAACTCAGCTGCAACTGTGAACCAGCAAACCCCATCTCTTGCTAGGGGAACTGTTGTCTCCTAAGGAGTTTAAAATTTGGTGAATGCTAAGAGAATATTGCTCCTGACTGAAAATCTGTGGTTCTATAAATGTCAGCAGCTCCCAAGCCGTGCTGCTACCTCGTGACTTCTCTGTAGTGCCCACTGACAGCCCAAGAGGCAAGGGGTGCAAGTTAAAAGACAGGGAATTCTATCTGAACATCAGAAAACATGTGTTTTACCGTGAGGGTGGTTAAACACCAGAATAAGTTGCCCAGAAAGGTTGCAGAGTTCCTGTCTCTGGTGATATTCAAAGCCCAACTGTACATGGTCTTGAGTCACCTGCTGTAGCCAACTCTGCTTTGAGCACGTGGGTTCAACTAGACAATGTCCAGAGGTCCCTCCCTACTTCAATTATTCTGTGATAGTCATTAATATAAACTGATAACTTTTATTTGTACAAGATGGTGAATCTTCCTGAGTTCTTGCAAACATTCCAGGCATCCCTTATCAACACTTATAAATACTTAAAGGGTGGATGGGGCCACACTCTTTTCAGTGGTGCCGGGGGACAGGACAAGAGGTAATGGGCACAAACTTGAGCATAGGAAGTTCCACCTAAACATGAGGAGGAAATTCTTTCCTTTTGAGGGTGGCAGAGCACTGGAACAGGCTGCCCAGAGAGGTGGTGGAGTCTCCAACTCTGGAGACATTCCAAACCCACCTGGACACGTTCCTGTGCAACCTGCTCTAGGTGACCCTGCTCTGGCAGGGGGGTTGGACTAGATGATCTCCAGAGGTCCCTTCCAACCCTATGATTGTATGATTGTATGATTCTATGATTCTATGATTTGACTTAAGAAATGTAATGAGAATTTTAGGAGGCATCACTAAAAGAAATGTAGTGACACATCCCACTCCACTTAGCGCACTGATTGTAAAGAAGATCTGTCCTTTCTTTCCCTAAATACGTTGACGAAACCACAAGTCAGAATTGAAGTACATTTATCAGCTAGTTGTGGTTGGGTTTGCCTTATTTATTAGCCCTGGATTAAGGTCAAAAGTGGAAATGATTACTAAGGACAATCTATGAGTCGTCAATGATTTTATGATGTCTTTGCCATTCCTGGTATTTTAGAGATGAGCATCACTGTCAGTTTGCAAAATACTTTTGTTATTAAGACACATTTTTTTTGTGATGTTTCCATCATGAAAACCCTATGGACCATTTAAAAAAACAACAGTATTATGCTTATGTTTTTCTTGACCCATATTTTCTTAAACTCCTGCTTTATCTGATGACTTCTATTACTCTATTCCAGCATTTCGGAGGAAAACATTCCTGTGTGGGAGGAAAGAATAATCTTCCCTTGAAGTATTCTCCCACTTCCTTTTTTACATCAGCTATGTTTGTATTTTAAACACTTCATGAAAGGTAATGATTGAAAAAATTGATTCTATTTTTATATTATTGCTCTTTTTGTATTGACTACAATAGCAATACTGTTCTCCTGCCTGAAGTCAGTTCTTTTGTAGTCTTGGCATTACACAAGACTAGCAACTTTGTCGTGTCCATTTATACTTACCGTCAGCCATCTAGAACTTATCTTCTTCATCAACATTATATTTAAAATCAATGTATAGTCATGAATTATTACTATCATTCTTCACCTCATCCTTCCCTTTTTTGGTATAAGGTACCGTAGAAATAAAAATGATACCACTATAAAAATATAAATCGAATAGACAAGACAAACAGTATGTCAGAGAAAGGGATATAATATACAACAGAACAAGTATATTAATAGTTTGTTAGAGTCATTGTAGCGCCATCATTTTCCCTCCTGATCCCCACTGAGTGTGTGTGGAGGTGGTTGCTCAGTTTCTACCGCCTATAATAAAATGGCAAAGCCAATAATAATTCTTCGGGGTGGGGTGGGGGATTACTGCGTGATGGTGATGGTTTTGAAAAGGGAATAAAGGAGAGGAAGTAAGGAGGTAAACATTGTAACTTCTGTAAAGTAGCTGAAGTGAAGATTATGAAAAGGGCCAGGGAAGAGAGCTGAGGGTCAGTAACAAAAGTAGGGGGAAAAATGGTCAGCATTGTACTGCAGAAAGCAGTCTGACACCACTAATTTCTGATATTCTTGGCTGAAATGACTTCTTGTTTTTATTTCTGTAAGCCTGCAATTTTTTGGCATTGATCCAGTACAAGTAAAGCCAATGATGATTCTGTTGAATCCTCAGTCTGTTTTGTGTGTTTTTTTTGGTTTTTTTTTTTTTTTTTTTTTTTTTTTTTTTTTTTTTTTTTTTTTTTTTTTTTTTTTTTTTTTTTTTTTTGTTTTTTTCCTTTCTGTTCTCTTTGCGTGTTTTTCATCTCCTTTTCTATCATTGTTGAAATGTGGTTCCTTCTAGTTTGCCAGTGCAGATAAGTTATCACTGTATATTGTCTTCTGGCTTAGTGGGAAAGTAGATCTTGGCAAGTTAACATGGGAGTTTTGTTAAAACACTCAGAGTCATTAGGTCATCTCACCAAAATCCACTGGCTGTGTTACAATGTTGAATAACTGTGTAGCCTCATACAAACAGGAGCAAATGCTTATAAAATTGTTAAAAATTCATTTAGGCAATGAATTAGAAGAGCCCTCATATCCCTCAGATTGCCTTTCCAATAGCATTTAAATCCCAAGAATACCCATAGAAATTTCACTTGGCTGCCTTTACAGTCAAACTTGTCAGTTATGGCATTCCAGATGGCAGTGACGTGATAATGGAACAGGGTCTCTTATGAAGCTGATCCCTTTAAGTTTACAGTCCTCTGAAGAACTGCATTGCTATTTCTTAGAAGCATATTGGGAAGACTTTATTTTACATCGTTATATTACTGGTTTCTGAAACAAGTCACAAAGTCCACTGGGTCAGTTCAGGTACTTCCTTGTCATACAGCTCCCCAAGAACCAAACTAACTGAAATCAAATACCTGTCATTATGACATCAGTATTTATTCATGGAGAGAAGGTAACCAAGGTGCATTGGACACTTAAATTGTACAAACTGAAGAAGTTGCCTTTAAGGACCTCAGATTCTCAGGGAAAATCAGGACCCAAAGCAGAGCACATGCCTGCAGAAGGGGAATCTTGTCTGCACAACACTTGTTTAAACTTAAGTGGACAAAACCTGCTCATTGCAGAGAGGTTGGACTAAATGACCTTTAAAAGTCCCTTCCAACCCAAACTATTCTATAATTCTATGATTCCACAGTGGTCTTGAAAGTGTGCCTTCCTCCTCTTTGATACAGGGAATATAGTAGTTTAGTGCTTTTTCCCTGTGTGCCTGATACTGCAGTTTAAGTTAGTTGCCTATCAGTACCCTTATTTGAAAGAAGAAATAATTGCTGGTAATTCCCATAGTATAACTTAAAGTAATTAGTGGTAAAAATGCCTCTTAAATGATGAGTTTTCTTTTTTTGCGCTGCAAGATTTATGTTGCTACGCAAGCTAAGCTGTCTTCAGGTGAAATAGTTAGGCCAATAAAATGATGTGAGAGTCTTAAAATAATTCAAATTGGAAACAATTTCTGGAGTTATTCTGGTTCCCATCTCAAAACAGCAGTAACTTTAAAAGTACACTAGGATTCTCAGAGCCTTGTCTAGTCAAATTTTAAATATCTCCAGAGAGAGAGGTCCTTAGCATCCCAGGGCAACCTGTTTCAATATTTGATAACTCTTATTGTGAAAACTTCTGTTTTATATTCAGTTGAGATTTCTTTGGCTGCAATTCATGCTTGTTTGCCTCTTGTCCTTTTGCTGTGTGCCTCTGAGCGATGTCCGTGTCTTCTCAATAACTACACTTTAGGTAGCTGAAGACAGTCACAGTTGATTTATGTGTCATCTAAGAATCTGATTCAGTATTCTTGCTGAAGATGGGAGATTTTTTTTAAAAAAATTCTATACTTAACAATCAAGCGTGGGCATACTTGGTCAGTCCTAAGGTAACAAGACTAGAAAACTTTATTTACAGCTCTCATGGACCAAAGGAAAAAAGACATAAATGGATCTCAGGCTTAGTTCAGAATTGTTACATATTTTGCCTTTCTTTTCTTTTCTCTAATTCTTATCTTCTTTCCCTGACTAGCTTTTTGAGAAAAGGAATATGATCAATTAAGTACCAAAGTGAAATTTGAGTCAGAAGCACAAACAGCTGCATTAGCAGAAACAAAGTGAGTGAAATTTTTGAAACGTTCTCTGAATTGCAGGAAAATATAGTGTAACCAGAACTGATGCCTCTAAATTGCAGTGTTCAGAATTGGATGAAATACAGCCTTCAGCATTTTTCACATTATGTACCTACTGACCTATGGATGACATATCTATTTATTTCCACTGGAAATTGGCATGGACACTAGAAGTGAACAAGGCAGTGATGTAAAGACGATCTACTATACCCTGAGAACAAAGTCAGAAATGCCTGCAATTGCAAGAAGCATCAGTTTAGCTTAGGTGACTACATTTTCCTGTAGATTAATAAAGAGTACAACCTTAATAAAGGTTGTGAGACACAGCAACCAATTAGCACAAAACCACGGCTCAATTGTCAGTATAGTACTGCACTGTGCTACACTGAATAAAACACTGCGGTTGTTCTGTAAATGAGGCATTTTTTCAGCTCGTATTTATTGTTTATGAACAATGTTTTCTGACAGGAAAAGCCTCCAAGATTTTTATAATGTCCTGGTTGTAGATACCTTCCTGTAACGGATAAACTGGCAATGACATAAGCATCAGCAAAGGCAAGTTGCTAAATGAATATCAGTAGACATGGTTCTCTGCATATTATAACTGTACTTTGTGAATATAATTAATCCTTATAGTAAAACATTATCTCACAGCAAGAAATAGTGGGGCTGGAATGCCACATACTAATCAGACTGCAGTGATTGCTCATACCAGCCTGAGCCTGCTTGTTTCACAGCAGAGACAACAAATCTTATATCACCTCTTTAGTATTTTGTTTTATGATTGCAATTGTATGTACTTGGGATTAACAGCATTAATATAAATAAAAGCAATAAGTTTAAACAAATCTATTCAATGGGAAGTTTAATTACTTAGCTGAATGAAAAAAAAAAAAAATGTTAACCTGCTAATAATGCTGTGAGCTAAGAACAATATAATTGCTCTTGGTATTTTCCCCAACTTGTTTTCCTAAGAACCATCAAGTAGCAAAATGTTTAAGTAATGTTACACACATAGCAACTTGTTACACACAATTTATTTTCTCTGAACATTTATAGACTTACCTATGTGAATTACAGGTAAACATGACAACTTCAAGCTCCTCCACTATGTAGAGTTCTCTAACAATGATGCTGAGGACAATAGCTTAAATAATGATATTGCAGTATTATGAACGTTTAATTTTACATTAGCCATAATGCAAACACAGTCATGTTATCCTGTCGTAGGCTAACCCTGGCTGGCTGCCTAACACCTGTATGCTGCTTTTTCACTCCCCCTCCTCAGCATGACAGAGGGAGAAAATAAAGATGAAAAA
The DNA here is from genome assembly GCA_013400035.1 of Rynchops niger. Taxonomy (NCBI): domain Eukaryota; kingdom Metazoa; phylum Chordata; class Aves; order Charadriiformes; family Laridae; genus Rynchops; species Rynchops niger. The sequence goes on along the minus strand of VXBH01005943.1, from coordinate 87,292 downwards.
AAATGAGTGGATCAAGATAAAGACATGGACATCACTCGCCAGTTACTGACACAAGCAAAACAGACTTGTCTTGGGGAAGATTACTTTAATTTATTGCCAATTAAAAAAAAAAAAAATAGAGTAGGATAGAAACAAAGACAAAACTAAAAACAGCTCCTACCTCATTTCTTCCCAAGCTTAGCTTCACTTTTTCATTTCCGACTCCTCTGCCTTCTCTCATCCCCAGGCAATGCAGAGGGGTGGGGAATGGGGGTTATGGTCAGTTCATAATGCTTAGTCTCTGCCATTCCTTCCTCCTCATGCTCTTCCCTTGCTCCAGTGTGTGGTCCCCCTCCCATGGCTGTAGTTCTTCATGAACTGCTCTAGCATGGGTCCTTTCCACAGAGTGCAATCTTTCAGGAACAGACTGCTCCATGTGGGTCCCCAACAGGCCACAGGCTCTGCCAGAAAACCTGCTCAAGTGTGGGCTCTTCTCCATGGGGTGCAGCTTCTTTCAGGGCAAGTCCACTTGTTCCACTATGGATTCCTCCATGAGCTGCAAACTGGATATCTGCTTCACTGTGGTCCTACAGAGGCTGCAGGGAGACAACTTGTATCACCAAGGTCCTCTCTCCATGGGCTGCAGGGGAATACCTGCTCTGGTGCCTGGAGCACCTCCTTCTCCTGCTTCTCTGATCATCTTGTTTGCAGAATTCTTTCTCTCACATTTTCTCTGATTCCTCTCACTCCCAGCTGCTGCACAGAGGTTTTTACCCCTTCTTACATATGTTTTCACAGAGGTGCCACTGACATCGCTGATTGACTCATCTTTGGCCATTAGTGGGTCCATCTTGGAGCCAGCTGGAACTGTCTCTGTCCCATACATGGGCATCTCCTGGCTTCTTCTCACAGAAACCACCCTTGCAGCTTTCCTCCCTGTCAAAATCTTGCCACATAAATCCAATACAAACCCTTAACAGTTTTTTTGAAGGATTGAAATATTAGTAGTTTACAACAACATGCAATGATTGAAACCGTAGGTTACAATCATGTGCAATGTGACCACATGAATCCAAATGTGTGGAGTAATACTAAGCATGAGAACTTTCATAAAACACAGAGTAGATTTTTTTTTTTTTTCTCTAGTGAAATACACTGACAATAAAATGCATGAAAGTCATTGACACTGGCATACCTATGGAGCTCAGAGATCCTTGAACTAATCTCACTGAGCTGAAAAATCCATGTAGAAAAGTGAAGGGCCGTGTGGCTGCACCAGCTGGTGTCCACAACTGTCTTATCTACATTTACATGGCACCACGTTGAAACAACCAAGGTTTACCAGCTCTCCTTGCTTATGCTGAGCCAGTTTGGTGACAGCATAAGAGGATGGCTAATAAGGTGAACATATCCAGGAATGGCTGAGAGTTAATGGTGCAGCTGGGCAAGCGTGCCACATTTCATCCAAGCATACCCTGCCTTTTTGAGGGAAAATCACACTGCTCATAGAATCACAGAAACATAGAATCATAGAACTGTCTAAGTTGGAGGTGACTTTTAAGATAATTGAGTCCAACTGCAAACCTAGCACTGCCAAGTCCACCACTAAACCATGTCCCTAAATGTCTTTTAAATACCTCCAGGGATGGTGATTCAACCACTTCCCTGGGCAGCCTGTTCCGATTCTTGATAACCCTTTCAGTGAATAAATTTGTCCTAATATCTAATCTAAACCTCCTCTGGTGCAACTTGAGGCTGTTTCCTCTCATCCTATCACTTGTTACTTGCAATACTGCCTTTTGAAGCCACGGTGTGCTGAACTTGCCTGACAGGGTGAATATTTTAAGTTGTGCTGCTTACTTCTAAAAACTACTTGAGTTGTGCACTATCTCCAGATACATTTTGGAATTACAAGATTTTATTGATTTAGATGAGAAAAAAGTCAGATTGTACCCTTGATTATTTCATTTGTTGAATATCAAATTAATTTCATTTTGTGGTCTTTCCACAGCTTCAGTTCTCAGAGCGAGTTTTCACATTCAGTAATACAGCCTGCATTACATTGCTCATGTTTCTTTGATGATTTTTTTAAGAGTAATAGCATGATCTGTCAGATATGTACACACTCTGTCTACTATCTTTCTTGTTTGCATGAGGATTTCAGGTTTATCTCCCTGTACTTCAAACTATCATTTTAATGGGAGCATCCTGGAGCGCAGCTCTGTGACAAAAGGTAAATTTAAAAGCGAATTCCCTAGCTAAATTCTGTAACCACGGGGTCACAAAATCTCCCGGCAGAGCTCTGTGTAGACTGTGTGACTTTTTTTTTTTTT
>VXBH01005943.1:68894-84968 GCA_013400035.1 Rynchops niger | reverse complement strand
TTTTTTTTTTTTTTTGTAAGGTTATGTCTGGTGAAAAGCTCCTCAGGCCTTTGACTGTACTTCACACAGCATTAAAAACAGTGTTACTTCTGTAACAGTTACTTCTGATAATCTGTAGCAACATTTAACTTTATTCTGGACATTGGAGGTTCAGAAGAAGACTTTAAAAATAGATGAATTAGTTGCACGCATCTTTTCAGTTCTTCATCATGTTATGGAATATTTCTACTTCCTTTAATAATCGTCTTTGGGGAGGATGAAAGCCTGCTTTAATGCAGCAGATGGAAAAACATCAGGGATGGTTTTAGGATACCTACTGCCTTTGTAAACATTATTATTTGATCTAATTTAAGTCATGTCACATTCACAGAAATTCCAAACCTAGTCTTTTCTTTACATCAAATAATACTGTTTACACATAAAACTATATGCTTCACAGGCTGTGAAAGGATTGACAGAAAAAAACCACCACATTCTTTGTCAGCTACCTGCCTATCTTTAAATGTAACTCAGAAAACGTGAGTTATAGTCTTTAAAAATAGTTGTAGCTTCTTGTAGAAAAAGGCTAGTAGGAAGAATGTGCCACCATTCACCCTGGAAAACAAACAGTCATGGAAAAGGCAGTGCTCCCATTTTCTCCTGGACAGATAAGTGATGCAATTCAGTTTAATCTGATCTCCAGGCTCTGAAAACACCAAAAAAAAAAAAAAAAAAAAAAAAGCCACCCCCCCCCCAAACAAAACAATAAAAAAACACAACTCCCCCCCCCCCTTCAACAGTATACAAACCGTTTTGTTTAATTTAGCATTTAAAGACTTATTCACTTTCAGCTGCAGTTATATCACGTATCAACTGATATTAACATCCTTTTGAAGAAAACACTGAGGAAGACCTGGGGCTCATTGTAGGAAAATCAACAATATTTTTCACTATTTTTCACTATTAAACCATTCAAGAGATAAGTTTCTTTTCAAACACTCCATTGAAAATATCTAAACTTCAGAATTTCTAATTTTAGAATTTTTATCCAAAGCAAGCATGACTGATCTGAACGCAGTTAACAGAGACAGCCAACAGATGAAGGAATTTCTGCAGCAGTTCTTGCAGAAGGGTACAAAGACGGGGCCAGCAACCCGTCTCAGAGCAGCATGCGCATCCTCAGCTATCGTGGTGACATGCCATAAGACATGATCCACAGCAGCCACTGAGGCAACTATTCCCGCGATGTTGGAGGCCCTGACCCAGTTGGAGCTTCAGAAGGAGGATGCAGGCCTACAAGTCTCAGGCTGCAGGAAGCTGTGGGATCTTTCTCTGAGGCTAGGGAATATTCATCTCCTAGCCTGCAGGAGGTCTGCAGCTATTGAGGAGTTGTGCTGCTAAGTGAAAGAGCTGCAGGTTGAGGTCAGCAAACTGTGTAACATCAGAGAAAATGAGAAAGAGATAGACCAGTTCTTCTCTGAGACCCTGCTGCTTCCAGAAACCAAATCACCAACCGTTACAGAAAAGTCTGTGTCTGTCAGGTTGGAAAGTGGAAATTCCTTTGATGGCAAATGCTGGAAGCTGGTGGACTCAGACACCAGGAGGAAGGCTCCTGTTACAGACTGAAATTTGCAATTACACAATAGACTGACTGCCTTGAGAGCTGATGAGTACCAATCCATGGTGTTGACCAATGAAGCGTTCAAGCTAGCTGTCCCTGAGCCACACATCAAGAGAAAACAATGAGTGACAGCAGTGGGAAACTCCCTGGGAAGAACAACAGAGGATCCTATCTTCTGACCTGATCTGTCATCTAGTCAGGTTTACTACTGCCTATAGCTCACTTTCAGGAAGTTGTTGAGATGCTGTCAAGGTTTCTCTGGAACTCAGACTATTATCCCCTGCTGCTTTTTCCTGTGGTCACTAATGGTACTACCTGGGGAGACCTGGATAGTATCAAGCATGACTGCATGGCACTGGACAAGGTGATTGAGGACATAAGGGACTAGGTAACTTTCCCCTTAAACCTTTTAGTGAAGGCAAAGGGACCCTCTTAGAAGATGGATGACTGTTTGGAGGATACCAAGATACCAAGTTCTGCACCTGGGAAAGAATAACCCTATGTCCCAGTATAGGCCAGGGGCTGATCAGATGGAAAATAGTTTTTCCAAGAAGGAATTTGGTGGCTTTGTGGACAGCAAGCTGACCATGAGACAGCAATGCACCCTTGCAGCAAAGAAGGTTAACAGCATCCTGGGAATGCATTGGAATAGTATTACAAGCAGGTCAAGGGTGAAGATCCTTCCTCTCCAGGAAGACCTCTCTCTTCCAGGTGAGGCCACACCTGGAGTGCTGTGTCAGTTCCAGGCTCCCCATTATAAAAAAGATAAGGAATTACTGGAGTGAGTCCAGTGAAAGGATTACTAAAGAACTGGAGCATCTGTCATACAGGGAGAGGCAGAGAGAGCTTGTACTGTTCAGCCTGGAGAAGAGCAGGCTAAGGGTGAACTTCTCAATGTGTATAAACACCTGATGGAAGGAAATAAAAAAAAGAAAGAAATGGACTTTTCTCACTAGTTCTCAGCAAACGGACATGAAACAATGGACACAACTTAAATGTGGGAAACTACATCTCAATGTAAGAAAAAAACTTTTTTTTTTTACTGTTAAAAATGGTTAAAATGATGCATTTGTTAAAAATAGGTGAATAATATAAGGTTCACTGGGATCAGATTCTAGAACAGAACAGACCTATCAAGAGACAATTTAATGAAAAAGGCCTTAAAACCAGAAAAATACCTTCTTTCAACAATTCATTTTTGGTTCCTTTCTCCTCCCAGTGACACCAGTCTAAATCTGGAGGGAGAATACTGAAGCAAGTTGCATTATTTCATATTGATACTTGAGTAAGGCCAGTACTGACAGTGTTTGATTCTGACAGTTGCTTACTCTGGTTGCAGAGTGCAGAGTGTGGATTTGAAGACACTTCTGCCCCCAGGAAGTCTAAGCAAAACTTTTCTAAGCAGAACTTTTATCCTTTCATCCTTTTACTCTATGTCACTTTGTGAAAAGAATGAACTGAGGAAGTCAGGAGTGTAAACAGAAACTCATGCAGGAGTGTAAATATTGATGTAATCCTTGGCATATGAAGGCAGTTCAGGGATGCAGAATTTCTTTTTATGTATTCTCACACAGGTCTTCTTCACACTGCCCATGCCTGCAAGCATTCCAGTGGGAAACTATCCAAGCACAAGGGCTACAAACTCTAACTCATCATATCTTATGAAACCCTTTGCATTTTGATTATTAGGACTTTATGTAGTCCACTAAAATTTTTTTGAATATTTGTCAGTATTGATAGAAGGGATCACTAGTGGCACTTTCAACTTATTCAGCCCTGACTGATTTTAATAACCCTAAATAAAAAGTAGGTATGGTCTATTTTTCCTACCTATACATATTGGACTGCCTACTCTGGCAGCATTCACAGCCAAGTATAAAAGACAATGGTGTATCAAGATGTAAGAAACCTTCCAGGAAAATAACAGATGCTGAATCATTGACTCATCGTTCACACACTGTATATGTGTCCCTTGTGGAAAAATACAGTTCTTTGGCACGATTTCTCATTGTACTACCCTCAAGTTCCTAGATGAATTGCAGTGTTTCTTCCTGAGAGATTGCTCTACTGGACATTTGCACAGATTTACATTCACATTCTAGGATGAACTATACTGTAACAGTGGAGGAAATTCATTCCATCAATGTTCAAAGAAGACAGTAGAGTTCTGATGGTAAAAGCTACAGGGTCTGTGATTACTGCAGGCTGACTGTCAATGGAGCCCTTTGGTTTGTTGAAGGCTTCGAAAACTCCAACAGCATTCAACCATAAGTCAAATAATCATTCGGTTTGCTCACACATATATATGAACTCATCTTTAATTCACTTCACTTCTGTTGTCCTCAATGAAAATTCGTTTAGACTGCCAAACAAAAAACATGAAGTCAGTGCCTTTCTAAGACTGGGAGAAGGGCAAGTCAAAGAACAAGAAAATAAATAAACATTTGAGGAAAAATCAAGTAGAGTACAAAAGATAAAAATGAAAAAAAAAAAAAAACAAAAAAACAAATTAAAGCCATTGATAAACATGTTAGAGTAATAGTGAGTACAACAGAGGGAAGCATCCATCCTTTTATGAGTCATAATGGGAAATATTAGCAGAACTTGGAAGCTGTAGAACAGTGTTAGAATATTCCATTGAAGATGTCCCTCAGCAAAGCAGAGATGTCTTAGGAATTCTTTTGAGCTGAGGATGTTGATGAAATATCTGATAACACATTCCCTATTATTCATACAATTTGCCATTGTATTACGAACACACAGATTCTGAATGGTACATGTGCATTCTATCTATATATTTTTATAGGTATTTGCACACACAGTCATGTAGCGACTTTCAAATGAGAATTTATTACTGAATTTTAGTGGTAACTAGATGTCTATCTTCCTTAAGTTCCTTTGAATAAAATCTCATCTAACATTATCATCTTGGCAAAATATAAAATAATTGTGATGTCTCTTGGCATAAAGCTTTTTCTCATTGTTTTATAATTATTTTGTTTTTCTTCCACAGAAAAAAAAATATTAATATATTTAAGCAATAAAAAAAGTTCTGAGCAATTCACTGGTCCACTTAACCAGACAATTCTCCAAGTTTTTCTATAAGAAATGCATGAAATGATATTTAGTTTCTAAAGCCAGCAGCCAGTACATTTACCCCCCCTATTTCATTAAGTGTCATTACTTTAAATGAAAACTCATCTATTAAACTTAATAGGTACAACATAATGCATGTGACTTAATTTAAAATATAGAATTGGAAGTCATTGTTACAGTGACACAGGATGGTGTACCTGACATGGGGATAAGTTCTTTTACTATCCATGACCAATCCTACTACATGAGAACAGCTTTTTGCAGACGGTCTTTCTAATTTGTCATAAATTATGAACAGCCTGACAAAGTAGCATGTATATATATTCCCCAGCTCATTCAAGATAGATAATTAAGATGTTGGGATCCTCCCAGGCCACGGGTTTTACTGACATGACTATTGTTTCAAAGGAAGGTGTTTTGTAAGTTTAAAATCCTATGGCTATTTGGTCAACATTCAAGTTAGTGGGGTTTCTACATCTATATTTGCAGCTATGAATACAGATGCATTTGTGCGTACAGATCTCAGAGTCTTTGTACTTTATCCCTTTAAATAGAGAGGGAACATTTTGTGTAATAGAAGCTGAAGTTTATTCACTGTAATTTTTCTTTTGTGGTAGTAAATGCTTTGAAAGAAAGTAGGAATTTTAGGGCTTCTCAGACATAGTCTATTTCTTTTCTTTGTCCTTATGTCAACCTTTTTCTCCTTTTTCTTCTTCCTTTTACTTCTTCCTTTTTTTTTTTTTTTTCCTTTTTTTTTTTCTTTTCTTTTCTTTTCTTTTTTTTTTTTTTTTTTTTTTTTTTTTTTTTTTTTTTTTTTTTTTTTTTTTTTTCTTGTTTTTCATCCATCTCTTGCTCAGTGTCAGAAAAAGGAACCAGACAATTCAGCAAGGTATAGCACAGATGAATACCTGCAGGGGCAAGGAATGGAAGGATGTTTAGGGAGCATCTTTGAAACTGTTAGAAGTACAAAACCTGAATATTAAATCACTACCCTCAGAAAACAGAACTGATTTATCTTCAAAGCAATAATTTTCATGATCTATTTCCTAGCTCCATAACTGTCAAGCTTACTTGTATCACTTCAAGACAACATTCTTAAGCTAAAAACATTTCTTTACTGTGTAAGGTGTTTCAAACATTTCTGATCTCTGTGGAATTAGAATTTATATCAATAGTCAGCTATGATTTTGCTTATGAACATAAAAGCCTCACAGCATCTATTTTGCAAGCAATGTTTTTAAGAAGGTTGTGTTAATAGTGTCTTGAGGGCTGATAAGCGGATGTGAATTACATTGCAGTCAATGAAGAGAATTTTTCGTTCTTACCCAGTTTTGTTTAGTTCTTATTCAAGTAAAATTATTGAGGGAGCAAACTGAGATCCGTATTTTTTTCAAGAAAAGCTTTCTTCTATATGTTATTGAAAATGGCAAAAAGTAAGAAAATACTCAGCAATTCAAACTAGAACTGGGCAAAATTTGTGACAAAATATCTCTGAAATAGTTCATTAAAATATTTATTAAAGTAACATAAGTTTGGATTGAGACATTTAATAAATTCATTTAAGTATTTCAAAAAAGAAAATATCTTTTTATCGCTCCCCAGATGAATGTTTTAATTTTTATCTGAAATACGTAGCTGGGCATTCTAGTGTAAATAAATTACCTTCACTATGAACCCTAACTACTAGCTACTTTTTCTCCAGAATTTAGGAACTACAGGTAAATACAAAAACCTACTTAGTTACACAGCATCCTGAGGAACATCAGTTTTCTGAGAACCACTTCCTTAAAAAAAAAATAGGGCTATCATACTACTAGCTATAGATGGTACATAAATCAGAAGAGAATGAACAGTGGGAGAGGTGAGTACAACAGCTTAGCAAGCAACCAAAACAAAAAGGAGTTTAACGACACCATAATATAATGTAGCCAAAGCTATTTTAAACAGACAACTCACATTTTGGAGCATGCTTAAGATCATACATGATGAAAAACAAAGACAACATGAGATTTACTCCATGTTTATATGAAAACAGTTCATAGAATTACAGACTCAGAATGGTTTGTGTTGGAAGGGACCTTTAAAGGTTGTCTAGTCCAATGCCCCTGCAATGAAGAGCAACCATCTTCAACTAGATCAGGTTGCTCAGAGCCCCGTCCAATCTGACCTGGAATGTCTCCAGGGATGTGGCACGTACCACCTCTCTGGGCAACCTGTTCCAGTGTTTCACCACCCTTATAATTTTTTTTTTTTCCTTATATCTAGTCTAAATCTACCTTTTTGTAGGTGAAAACCATTACCCCTTGTCCTATCACTACAGACCCTATTAAAAAGTCTGCCCCCATCTTTCTTATAAGCCCCCCTTAAGTATTGAAAGCTCCAATAACGTGTCCTCAGAGCCTTCTTTTCTCCAGGCTGAACAACCCCAACTCTCTCAGCCTTTCCTCGTAGGTAAGGTGTTGCATCCCTCTGATTATGGCCCTCCTCTGGACCTGCTCCAACAGGTCCATGTCTGTCTTGTACTGAGGACTCCAGAGCTGGATGCAGTTCTCCAGGTGGGGTTTCACCAGAGCAGAGTAGAGGGGTCGACCTGCTGGCCACACTTCTTTTGATGCAGTGGAGGATACAGTTGGCTTTGTGGGCTGCGAGCACCCATTGTCAGCTCATGTCCAGCTTTTCACACCAGTACCCACAAGTCCTTCTCATTAGGGCTGCTCTCAGTCCCTTCATCCCCCAGACTGTATTGATACTGGGGGTTGCCCTGACTCATATGCAAGAGCTTGCACTTGGCCTTGTTGAACCTCATGAGGTTCATATGGGCCCACTCCTCGAGCTTGTCTAGGTCCTTCTGGATGGCATCCCATCCCTCAGGTGTGTCAACCACACCACTCAGACTGATGTTGTCTGCAAACTTGCTGAGGATGCACTCAATCCCACTGTCTGTGCCATTGATGAAGACATATTAAATAGTACTGGTCCCAATACGAACCCCTGAGAGACACTGCTTGTCACTGATCTCCACCTGGACATTGACCACTATCTTCTGCATGAGACCAAACAGCTAATTCCTTATCCACTAAATAGTCCATCCCTCAAATCCATATCTCTCCAATTTAGAGAGCAGGATGTGTGGGGGACCGTGTCAAAGGCTTCGCAGAAGTCAGATAGATGACATCCATAGCTCTTCCCTTGTCCACCGATGTATTTACTCCATTAAAGAAGGCTAGGATTTGCCCTTGTCAGGCAGGATTTGACCTTGGTGAAGCCATGCTGGCTGTCTCAAATCACCTCCCTGTCTTCCATGTGCCTTAGCATAGCTTCAAGGAGGATCTGTTCCATGATCTTCCCAGGCACAGAGGTGAGACTGACAGGTCAGTAGTTCCCAGTTGATCAAAGTATATGGAAAAAAGCAATGTGGATTTCATCAGTATAGAATCATAGAATCCTAGAATCATTCAGGTTGGAAAAAACCTTTAAGGTCATTGCGTCCAACCATTAACCTAACACTGCCAAAACCAGTAAACTGTTCCCCTAAGTGGCACATCTACACATCTTTTAAATACCTCCAGGGATGGTGATTGGAACAGGGCAGCCTGTTCCAATGTTTGATAACCCTTTCAGTGAAGAATTTTTTCCTAATATCCAGTCTAAATCTCACCTGGCATTACTTGAGACCATTTCTTCTTGTCCTATCGCCAGTTACTTGGGATAAGAGACTGACATCCACCTTTCTACAACCTCTTTTCAGGTAGTTGTAGAGAGCAATAAGGTCTCCCCTCAGCCTCCTTTTCTCCAGGCTAAATAATCCCAGTTCCCTCAGCCGCTCCTCATAAGACTTGTTCTCCAGACCCTTCACCAGCTTCATTGCGCGTCTCTGAATGTGCTCCAGCACCTCAATGTCTTTCTTGTAGTCAGGGGCCCAAAACTGAATATATTTCTAGCTTTCTTTTACTTTGGTACAAACCCTGTAAAAGCTTGTTTTCAGATGCTTGTTCTGTGTTTATTAAGTTTGTCAATTAATTTGACAGTAACTGCTTTATTATTTGTGTTTATTTGCTTTTTACTTTGTAAAACACAGTAGTAGTATATTGTAGTAATATACTGTCCTTTCCTTCACCTACAAAGCTGAAGTAGAGACCAAATACAATGATTTCACTTGACTGCAATCCTTGAACTACTTTATGCTCCCTTGNAACAACCCCAACTCTCTCAGCCTTTCCTCGTAGGTAAGGTGTTGCATCCCTCTGATTATGGCCCTCCTCTGGACCTGCTCCAACAGGTCCATGTCTGTCTTGTACTGAGGACTCCAGAGCTGGATGCAGTTCTCCAGGTGGGGTTTCACCAGAGCAGAGTAGAGGGGTCGACCTGCTGGCCACACTTCTTTTGGTGCAGTGGAGGATACAGTTGGCTTTGTGGGCTGCGAGCACCCATTGTCAGCTCATGTCCAGCTTTTCACACCAGTACCCACAAGTCCTTCTCATTAGGGCTGCTCTCAGTCCCTTCATCCCCCAGACTGTATTGATACTGGGGGTTGCCCTGACTCATATGCAAGAGCTTGCACTTGGCCTTGTTGAACCTCATGAGGTTCATATGGGCCCACTCCTCGAGCTTGTCTAGGTCCTTCTGGATGGCATCCCATCCCTCAGGTGTGTCAACCACACCACTCAGACTGATGTTGTCTGCAAACTTGCTGAGGATGCACTCAATCCCACTGTCTGTGCCATTGATGAAGACATATTAAATAGTACTGGTCCCAATACGAACCCCTGAGAGACACTGCTTGTCACTGATCTCCACCTGGACATTGACCACTATCTTCTGCATGAGACCAAACAGCTAATTCCTTATCCACTAAATAGTCCATCCCTCAAATCCATATCTCTCCAATTTAGAGAGCAGGATGTGTGGGGGACCGTGTCAAAGGCTTCGCAGAAGTCAGATAGATGACATCCATAGCTCTTCCCTTGTCCACCGATGTATTTACTCCATTAAAGAAGGCTAGGATTTGCCCTTGTCAGGCAGGATTTGACCTTGGTGAAGCCATGCTGGCTGTCTCAAATCACCTCCCTGTCTTCCATGTGCCTTAGCATAGCTTCAAGGAGGATCTGTTCCATGATCTTCCCAGGCACAGAGGTGAGACTGACAGGTCAGTAGTTCCCAGTTGATCAAAGTATATGGAAAAAAGCAATGTGGATTTCATCAGTATAGAATCATAGAATCCTAGAATCATTCAGGTTGGAAAAAACCTTTAAGGTCATTGCGTCCAACCATTAACCTAACACTGCCAAAACCAGTAAACTGTTCCCCTAAGTGGCACATCTACACATCTTTTAAATACCTCCAGGGATGGTGATTGGAACAGGGCAGCCTGTTCCAATGTTTGATAACCCTTTCAGTGAAGAATTTTTTCCTAATATCCAGTCTAAATCTCACCTGGCATTACTTGAGACCATTTCTTCTTGTCCTATCGCCAGTTACTTGGAATAAGAGACTGACATCCACCTTTCTACAACCTCTTTTCAGGTAGTTGTAGAGAGCAATAAGGTCTCCCCTCAGCCTCCTTTTCTCCAGGCTAAATAATCCCAGTTCCCTCAGCCGCTCCTCATAAGACTTGTTCTCCAGACCCTTCACCAGCTTCATTGCGCGTCTCTGAATGTGCTCCAGCACCTCAATGTCTTTCTTGTAGTCAGGGGCCCAAAACTGAATATATTTCTAGCTTTCTTTTACTTTGGTACAAACCCTGTAAAAGCTTGTTTTCAGATGCTTGTTCTGTGTTTATTAAGTTTGTCAATTAATTTGACAGTAACTGCTTTATTATTTGTGTTTATTTGCTTTTTACTTTGTAAAACACAGTAGTAGTATATTGTAGTAATATACTGTCCTTTCCTTCACCTACAAAGCTGAAGTAGAGACCAAATACAATGATTTCACTTGACTGCAATCCTTGAACTACTTTATGCTCCCTTGATTAATACAGCTCGTGGCTTGTATGATTTCTTCAGAATTTTGTGGCAGCTTGACTTTGAATGTGGATGAGAAATCAGATTTATATTGACTGTAACAATCTGCCACAGCATTTCATGTATGTTTTTCTTCCTCCAAGTACACAGCTTTCATGTTTCTCCCCACCCCCCTTAAAGGAATGGCTTTGAAAACAACTGGCAGTTTGCAGTCCTGAAATTCAGTGTTCCAGTTCAGGATATTTAAGCTGGTTATATTTCAACATATTATCTTTTATGCTTAGAACTACTGCCCAGATCTAAATACAGGCTGCAGCAGTCAGTGAGTTCCATTTTCAGAAGATAAAAAGTGAAAACAAACAGACCAGCAACAGTGAGGGAGAAATGTGTATTTCCAGTTTCTTCTATCACTTCTACTATTAGTTTCATATTACTGAACTGAGACAGGTCTCTCATTTGAATATAGTAATATTTAAGATTTAAAAAAAAAAAAAAAAAAAAAAAAAACACCCCNNAAAAAAAAAAAAAACAAAAAAAAACAAAAAACAAAACTCCTAAAGATTTTTTTTATTTTTATTTTTTAATTTTGAAAGATGACTAGAGGGGAATTGGACTGTTAATGGAAAAACAGAGCAGCAGTAGCATGCAACAAACATGTTTTGTAATGGCTTTGAAGATGCCTGTTCCTTGCATTTTTTGGTAATGATTTTGAAGATGCTTATTGTTTATACATGATTTTTCCTAAGCAGTTAGGAGATAAGATAGACACCTTCATTCATCACTGTGCAAGCATGTGATAACAGTTATGGGGAAGAAAGTATTCCCTATTCTGTTCTATCACTGTCAGCCCTGGGGATCCTTTCCTTTTTTTTTTTTTTTTTCCTTTCTTTTTTTTTTTTTTTTTTTACTTGGAGGATCAACCAGTAAATATTTCATTCACAGCTGGTTTTACACCCAATCTTTGTGAGTGTCAATATTTCTGCATAGGTAAACATGCATATAATTTTCAAGTCAGCATTTTTAATATGGACCATTTATATATTAACAGCTAAACATAGTTACTAATAATTCTGAGAATGTTTTTGACACTAATTGAGTGAGTCCAGTTTTGTGTGCTTCAAGATATTCTTACCTCTCTTTTCAGCAGCAGCATGGTGAGCCTCCAACAGCAAAAGTATTAATTGAGGCTGCAGCTCAAGGAAGACCTCAGATCTTGGAAAGTTCTTTTTACATAAACATTCAAATGTTTTTGTTACAAAACTAAAAGGAAAATACAAACAGTTCATATATTAAATGCATCAGTTTCAGTTCTTGCATGGCTAATTTTGTAGTCTCAGTCCTTTTTATCAACTAAATTCTGGAGCTATTAACATGAGTAGGAGTGTGACCCTAATTTCCAAAGTCTCTTTCACTTGTTTATGAAGGCGTGTGTATGTGGGTGGAACTAGATGATCATGACAACTGTGAAATATTATCAGTCATCTGATCTTTCAAGTGTACTGTCAGGAAAAGAAGAGAAAATAAATATTCTCAAGTTTCAGGGGACATGAAATACAGTTTGATGTGATCCATGCCGTTGAAACCATAGAGGAGTTGATATAAAATATGCTTACTCCATGCAGTAATGACAATCCTTATCAACCCAATTCAGAGGATTAAACATTAATCATTTCACATTAGAATGAGAGGAGCTTTAATTTCTCTTTCACTTTACTCTTGGCTTTCCAAAGTGTCTTAGTGTCAACAGAAATAATATATGTAATCCAGACTACAATTCCCTTTTCTTCCACATACCGTAATTAAAGTTGACATAAAATAAAACAAAAATCCAAACAGTGTAATATTCAATCATTCAAAAACCTAGTGAAATAACAATACGCAAGATGGGCTTTGAGAGATATATTTTGCGGTTTTTGTTTGTTTGTTTGTTTTGTTTTTCAGAAAAAAATCCAAAACTTGTTGGGGAGTTACATTTTTCTTTGACTATGAGTTTTAAAGAAAAATCTTATTAAATTTGGATGTGTGCTTTAAAAAAGAAATAAGGACTGAAAAATATATTTAATTTTAAATTATAGACAGTAATAGGTAGGTTCCACTTTTGGTTATTTAACAACTTTCTTCAAATGCTGGATTTGGGGCTTTTTTTCACTTGCCTCTTTCAAAAGACCTCTCAGTTAAAAAAGAAAAAAAAAAAAAGTAATTAATAAATAGTTTGTTTCAAGGGTCTTTGGCTCCACCTTGCGTCCATTGTGCTTTCCTAAAGAATCTGCTTAAACTTAGAAAAGTTTTACAAAAGTTTTACCATTGGCATCTGTGATGCTGGATTTGACCTCATCATCTACTAAAGAGTAATGAAGCTCAGAAACTGCGGTATTTTTTTTTTTTTCAATAAATATAAAATTCAAAATACAATAACTTTTGAAATGGAGAAACACATGATAAACTACTCAGAAATGTTTTCTATGTACACTTGTAAAGACATTATTTACTGAAATATGTCTTCAGTTTATATAAGTGAGTCCTGCAGGTGTATCAGACCTTGCCTAGGAAACTAGGAAAAGTAACATAGCAAATGGAAATGCGCTCTGCTCATACACTGTAGATTACGTCTAAACTTTGAAAGAACCAGATTTTTCCTTCACCATATCAGATTCAGCTAGGTTGAATCTGAAGTCACTTTTATGAAAACTAACCTCTCTCTTTTAGGTTCTACTGCACTAAAAATGTTTCTCCAAAAAAGGCCTCTGTAATCTTATGAAGAAGTGTTTAAAGTTAGGCAGTTGCCTTTCAGAAGTTACATGTGGAATTTCAGTTCCTGTATCCTGCCTTTTTATGACTTTCTGCTCCTCTTCAAAATTATGCTGACAACAATGTGCAGTAAAGCTGAGTCAAGTATAACTTCTAGACCAGCGAGTGCTGTGTGTAATGAGTGGGATTTTTTTTTCCCTTGGCTTGTTTTTATAGGGTTATCTACCTAAAATCAGTCAGTGTTTCCCTCTTTCTTTCTAGGAACCTGAAGCGGCAAAGAGTTGTTTGTAGGTTTTTTTTTTTTTTTCTTTTTTACCCAGTTGTGAGTGAATGCTATGCTTTGCCATTTCATGTATGTGCCTTATCTTGTGCTGCACATCAGATCACCCAAGCACCTTCAATGAACACCAGAGATACCAGCTGAGAGTTTGGGCTCTTGGAAACTTCTCTGATGAACTTGTCAAGAGGCTGATTTTTTGGAGCCTCACTATATGAAGTTGGTGCCTCAACACACACAGCAGCCACCTCAGGAATCAGGAGTACCTCAGTTCTTCTAACTTATTCAGTATATTGCAATAGTTTCCAAAGAACTAACATACAGGAAAGGTATATTTTAGATTACACCATAGGATGAATTGGAATACGTTTCCAATAAACACAGTCATCTCCGTGTTTTCTCCACTTTGTCTATTAATTTCAGTCCTTGCTGTATCTGCCCAGCTATTTCCATTTGCATTTACTGAACTTATATAATAGAATCATAGAATCATAGAATCATAGAATCATAGAATCATAAAATCATAGAATGGTTTGGGTTGGAAGGGGCATTAAAATCATCTAGTTCCAAACCCCTTGCCCTGGGCAGGGGCACCTTCCAATAGACCAGGTTGCTGAAAGTCCCATCCAGCCTGGTCTTGGACACTTCCAGGGAAGTGGCATCCACAGCTTCTCTGGAAAACGTCGTCCAGTGTCCCACCATCCTCACAGTAATGAATTTCTTCCTAATATCTCATCTAAATTTCCCTTCTCTCAGTTTAAAACTGTTACCCCTCAGATTATGTCAATCAACCAGATTATGACAGAATTTTTAAAACAAAGATCACACTTTTCCCTCTCCAGTTAAGGAAGAACATATTGAAAACAACTGCGTATTCCAGAGTCCTATATGGCAGTTACAAAAAGAAGTCCAATAAGAGAGGAGTGCTCTGTGGGGTGAGAAAGGAAAGGAGAAAATCTCTGTGTTCATTTCACTATATTGATCTAATTACATACTTTTCTTTCCCAAGATCTCTTCCTCCCTTCTCCCTGGGATCATAACAAATGTTGTCTTCTCTGAAGCAGAGGAAAGCAAAGGACTGAGAAAACCACTGTGCAGTCCAGAATACAGGAGATCGTTACTGACATTACTCCACGCTCAGGCTTCTGTTAGAGAGCCGTCATTTCCTCATATACAAGCCACACATTGAATGCTGATCATGATTGTAGTTAGAGACAGATCTCTATGAAAATAAATCAGTCTGGTGTACAGATTTTCAGTAACCTTCAGAGGCCCATATGTTCAATATTGCTGGGTAAGGGCCAGTGGAATTTATCCTACAGGTTCTTTTGCTTTATTTATTTTCTAGTCACACAGCTTCATAAAAAATATTCAGAATTGCTCTCAGTCATAAGAAAGTTAAAATATAGCTGGGAAGACATTTTAAGCTAGATTTCATTAAGACCTGATTACTACCTCAAGGTACTATAGCAAAGAGACTTTGGCACAAATGGCAATTGTCACATTTTTCATGGGTGTACTGAGAACGGTAAGACTTCACCTCCTGCCTAAAAGAGGATACACATACACACAGAATCACTAAATCATAGAATATTCATGATTGGAAAGGCCCTTTCAGATCATCGAGTCCAACCAAACAACTTACAATCTCTGCCACTAGATCATGCCCTCAAGAGCCACATCTAGACGTTTCTTAAACACCTCTAGGGATGATGACTCGACCACCTCCCTGGGCAGGCTGTTCCAGTGCCTGACCACTCTTGCAGTAAAGTCATTCCTCCTAATATCTAACCTAAACCCGCCTGCCGCAACTTCAGACCATTTCCTCTGGTCCTGTCATTATTCACCTGGGAGAAGAGGCCAACACCCACCTCTCTCCAACCTCCTTTCAGGGAGTTGTAGAGGGCAATGAGGTCTCTTCTCAGCCTCCTCTTCTCCAAGCTAAACATGCCCAGCTCCCTCAGCCTCTCCTCA
Source organism: Rynchops niger (assembly GCA_013400035.1). Classification (NCBI taxonomy): domain Eukaryota; kingdom Metazoa; phylum Chordata; class Aves; order Charadriiformes; family Laridae; genus Rynchops; species Rynchops niger. The sequence goes on along the minus strand of VXBH01005943.1, from coordinate 69,313 downwards.
TACGAGCTGGTCTCCAGACCCCTCACCAGCCTGGTAGCTCTCCTCTGGGCACGCTCCAGCACTTCAAGCATCCAGCATGATGGCTGCTGAGGGCAGGGCAGGGTGCTTTGGGCAGCAGCTGCTTTTGGGGGAGGATGGAGAAGCCTCTGTCCTCAGTTTTTCTTATCCTTCCTCCCGTGGTAACTCCTATGCAAGGTGGTAGGTTCCAGGGTTCCTCTCATCCAGGGAAAACCATCTCCCCTTGCACTGCTCAGAAGCCTTAGGCAGGTGTGGGAGCACTGCTGCCAAACAGCCCCCTGGAAAACAGGAACTGGTGGCCAAAGCCCCAAAGCTCCAGCCCTTCATGCATTTAGGACCTAAGTGGTAAGAGGAGAGCCCTGTTCTAAAGGACACCATCAACATTTCTGCTCTGGACTCTA
>VXBH01005943.1:57642-68375 GCA_013400035.1 Rynchops niger | reverse complement strand
AAAAAAACAAAACAAAACAAAACAAAACAAAACAAAACAAAAAACCTACCCAAAAAGAGACGTTTCTGTAATAACTTAATTTCTGCAATAACTTCAGGAAACACACAAGCAAGGGGAAAAGAAAATAAGAAGAAACAAAAAATAACTTTCAACTTGGAAACTTGTGTTTGCAGAAAAATATTTATTCGGAATGACATATGAAATGAATTTATTCAGACTTGAAGTCCGTTTAATTTAAGTTCTTTGCAATATTCCAAGCAACATTTCAAGTGCTCAGTATAATTCACTGAAACAGTTTTATTGGGAATAAAGGCTGTTCAATTAGGAAAACAAATTAGTCTCAATTGTAATCAGTGAAGGATCAAGCAGAGTCATGAACAAAGAGCATCAATTACCTTATATATATTTGTCTGGTAAAATTCAAAGAAATCATTAGGGCTTGTTTCTCTGTCTCTTCTAATAAGGTATAGCTAAATTAGAAAGTGACAATTAATTAACAATATAATGTTCACATTCTTCTATTGTGAAATAAAAGCAGAGCTTGAGGAAATTATTGCTAAGTGTATGAATACTATAATTGCAAATATCTCATTCAAGATTGTTACTGGTGATATTTTTTTTCAGACCCTGTTGAAAGAGTTAATCGTATACATGGCTGTCACCATTCCCTGAGTCTCCCATGGGCTTGAAGCAGAACATTTCCTCCCTTTTTCTTGAAACTTTCAGAAGGATATTTACAACTTATAGTCTCTGAAGTTAAGTCCTATTAGTAGACACACACACACACACACACACACACACACACATATGAATCTAGACCACTTCAAATAAAGGAATCCAGAATTCCTGGATGAAATAGCTGAAATAGAATTCTTTAAAGTAAATCTCTCTTTTGACAACTGTTTTGTCCTTTCCTCTCAAATTCTTCTTTCCAGCCCAGGCACTTTCAAAACAATTTAAGTGCAACCATCTAAGGTTTGGTTTCTAGTCCTGCAGGCACGTCTTTGTCCTCTTAGGCAACTTCTAAGTTGAACTGCAAAGTCCTGATTAGCTCCTATGTCTAAGTGTATCCCCCAACAACATCCTACTGCTGAGAACACATGGGTGTGTACCAGACTGATTTACATGTTAGGGTCTGCAGGAAAAAAAGCCAGTCATAAGCAGCAAAAGGGTGTCATGACATGCTACAGCCATGTCCCCCCTCAGTAGAATTCTCAGAGATTACATCAGTTCTTCAAATTTCTTCACTTTGTGCTTGCCCTGCCTGTTCCAATCTGTACTTCAAAAATGTTTTAAAGGTGAAAATATTTCAATGTTCCTCACCAAAGGCTCTTAAAAACACTAATCAGAAATGGGATACAAGGAAAGATCCTCAAATTAAGGGAAAACTGTTGAGAAGAGAATAAATAGGGAGTAGAAAAAAAATGCTCATTTTTAACAGGGGAGGGAGGTCACAGCAACAGAGGACTGTGGCCAGGAACTGTGTTGTGTCCTGTCCTCTTTAAATTAGTACTGTAAGAAAACTGAGCAAGACAACAAAATTTCTTGATTACTTCAAGGTAATAAAAGCAAGTGCTGTACAAAGAACTAACTGCAAAAGGACCTTTCAACATTTTTCAAGAAAATGGCATATTAAGTTCAGCTTAGATAAAAGTAATGTCATGCACTTGAAAATGAACAACCCAAAATTTACGCACGTAATGATGTGCTCTGAGCTAACCATTAGAACATGGGAATGAGATCTTGGGTTTATAATAGATAGTTCATTGAAAACAAAAATTCTTGATAGCAGTCAAAAAAGAAATTGGCAAGCAGGAGTTATTCCTATTTTAAGAAAGATATACTGGAACTGGAAAAAATAAGAGGAAGAGCAACAAAGATGATAAAAACTGCAACATGTCTTTATGTTATGAGATAATGCGGCTTTACAGTCTAGAAAAAGTAAAATGATGAGGTAGAGCGTGACAGAGATTTATAAAAATGTGAATGGAACAGGAAAGGTGAAAATGGAGAAGGGCGTTCTTAATATCTGGAGCACTAAATGAAACTAGTGTCCCACTGAAAGGAAAAAAAAAAAAAGAGGTCTGTCTTTGAATAATGCATACTCAGGTTGCAAAAGAAGAAAGAAGTTGTGATTGTTAAAACTTAGGTGTGTTCAGTTAGTAATTGAACAAGTTACTAGAGAAAAAATTCACCAATGGTTATTACAGTGAACATCTGATCCTCTTATCTCCAAAGTCTAAGAGACTATTCAGTCATTACATATGGGCTATTGGCATGATTGCTTATATCACTGGTTTGACTGAGCTTTTATTTGTCTTTAGGCATCATCTACCTGTCACTGTAGAGACATGAGATCAGGCTAGACTGGCATAGTTGTCTGGCACAGTATGGCTGGTACTGGGTTCATCTCATCATCAGGTGAGGATCTCAAGTTTTAAAGAAAAGGATTTTAGACTTCTTCTAATAGAAGATAAATACACCAGAAGACAGATGTAAAGACAATGTTATGATAATAACAGTATCTTCGAATATAAGAACAGTAATAACAGTAACTCAAAAATATTATACTTTTAAATTTCTTGTCATAATTTGTATCAGTATTTTTGAATACTGGAGATAAATTGGGAAAGTGTTTTGTTAACTTTGCTTTGTTTAAGCCTTTCAGAGGATCATTAGTTTTAATGACCTTTGATGCATTGTCAAGTTACATGACCATTTTATGCATAACATACTTATACAAAAACGTTCAGGATCTTTACATTCCCATATTACTACTGCAAGTAACATCATGAAATTTACTGTTACTGATGGGAGTAATGCAGAGAACTCTTGATGAAAATTTTCTAGTATGGTGGTTTCTGTGAGGGGCATATATGGGAATGCATGTTTTATGAGAAGATTTATGGCCGAAGATTGGATCGCAAAGCTTCATCTGTAATATTTAAGAAAACTGGATTTTTTTGAGAGCTCTGAAGTGGTTCAGGTACAGTTTTTACAGAGTATTTAAGTATTTGCAGAGGCTTTCCTAAAAAAAAAAAAAAAATGTTTATGACACTACAGAAAATTAACCCTTTCTCTGTGGAAAATGTTACTTGGTGGATCCATATTGTGAGAAAATCAGGAAATGGGAGGAGGAGGACTGTATGGTCTAGATTTTCCTGCCCTTTACCTCATGTACACCATCTTTATGTGTAGTGTCCATTATCAAATTTAAGTTTAATCAAGATTGAAAGTTCTTTAGTTGTGTCTCTTCAACTTCCTTTGCTTCCTACCTCCCAAAGGAAGTAAAAATCACTGTTATTTTCACAGGACTTGGAAAGAGAATGAAACCTGATATGGGTGCCTCTGAACTGTAGCCTCAGGACCATTTCTTGCACTACTCCCAGTTGTTTATTCTGGAAATAATGAATTTACTGTCCCAGCCCAGGAGGGATGCTAACAGCAGTACCAAATGGATTCTTCCTGAACCATCGAGGGCACAGGACCTTGCAGAGAAACAGGGAGAAATCCCAGCTCTTTTTAGGAATGTCTCCCTTTGTAAATTCCTGGTGCTAAAGCTATTTTTGTAAACCCTCAGTTTGATCATGCTTTGAAATGCCTAAAACTAACTACTTGACTGCAAATAAAAAGTGAGGAGGCCAGAAAAAAAGAAAAGCTTCAAATTCATCCTTATATCCATTGTTTTCAGTAGTCTGTCTTAGATGTCCTACTGCTCACTGTGGTAATGGTTATGAATCTCATTCTTTTTTTCCTTTTCTTGTCCTGTGACACAGGTGTCTTAGGTACCTAGGAGTGCTGTAAATTTCATTTAAGGAGCTAAACACTTTTGTACTTATATGTGGAAATATTCAGGATTATAATTCTAAACTTTCTTTGTGGATCTACTCCTAAAATTTATTTACGTAAGATTCAGAATACTTGTGTATTAATTACCTGTCTATTAATACTTTTTCTAACAGTGGACAGACAGAAAGTTAGGGTCTCACAGTTCCTCTTGAAAATGGTTGCTGTGTGATTTCATCACTGCTTTACTTACTGGGAAAATGCAAAGAGCTTATTCTACCTTCTGTTAATCAAAGAATTTGTGTGAAAAGAAACAACATTACCTATTAAAACAGAGTAAACATTCCAGTCTCTTAGGAAGATGTTTTTGTTCGGTAGTGCTGCAGATCCACAACTCTGATTATAATTATGCCTCACCCCTGATTCTATTTCGAGTGAGTAGTTAGCTTCAAAGGTTAATATCATGTAGGTTACTTGCCAGTCAATGGCAAGAAAAGCTTAGCCATCTTTTGTTCAAGCTCATTTACCTTTTTGGAGCCTAAGGTTTCACTCAGAAATCTGCAAAATAAGCAGTGGCGGACAATTACTCAAGTTAAGTGGGAAGTGAGAATGCGTCATTTACTTTTTAGCCCTCATTAAGCCCAGCCCTGCTGTCTCTCAGAGGTGGTACAGAGGGTGTTGCCCGGCAAAAGGTAACAAGCAAGGAGTGGAAAGTAAAGACAAACCCAATCATCTTGTGGCCAGCTTGGGAACTGAATCTTTTCATAGATGGGAAGATTTTCAAAGATACAGAGGACATTCGGGTAACCAATTACTGTTGACTTACTTTCAGAAAAGGGTGGCCTAATTCCAGAGAATGAACAATAGTATTACTGTCAAGAGCTTTTGAATTTATCCTATATGAAATGCTCTATTGCAAGGTACTGGGCTAATAAGAAAAAAATGCAGACATTAAGCTAATTTATGTAATTTTGCAAATATTTTATTTTTATTATTATTATTTTAAGTTTTGTAATGAAAATAATTTTGACCAAAAAAATGCAACCAAATTTTATCCACCTAAGATTTCACCTTATGAAACACTGCATACAGAAGTACATTCATGTACAGGAATTTTAATAGAATAAATATAACAGATTTTTAAAAACTACTTGCACTTGTTTTAAAAATTCATTTAAGTATTTGAAAAGCCCAAAAATTCTAAAAAAAATAATCCCATAGGATGTTGTTATAAGGAATGAAAAACCAAGCACAATATTGTAATCAAATATTCACAAAAGATAGAATTAATGTTTTGTGTGCAAATATGTTTCATTGTGTCAAAGTTTTTTTGACTGTTTAACAATGCAATTCAAAGTTGTTTTATGGTAGTTATGCTGTTGCTTGATTTGATAAATTGATAAACAGATTTCAGAGAAGGCTCTCTGCTCTGAGATCTTGGTAAGAGAGATACTTGGGACTTCTGCAGGTTTATCTGATTACAAAACTGGAATGAAATCTAGAAAATTATGCCAAAATAAATAAAAATCCATCTAAATTGTCTTACTGTTTGGCTGACAACAAAATGTTAATCTGTTTTGCCCCTTACTCTGTAATCAGTCAAATAATACTTTGTTGCAATCAGATTACTTTATGACAATAGTCACAATGGCCACTGGGTAATAGGAGGTGCCAAATACTTGGATCTTTTTCTTGGGCCTGTAAAAGTTAATGTTCATNAACCAAACCAAACCTATATTATGGAAAGTAATGTAATTAAAGAGCAAAACAGATGGTATCTGCAGTAAGAAAATCATCCTTAGTTGTTGAGTCCTAGAGCATAGATTAGCTCTTGTTCATACAGGTGATGCTTTTATGCATAAAATTAAATACTGCACATGTTGACTCAGATGGCCATCCAGAAACGGGGACAAAAGCTGTCTAATGAAACCTAGTCCGAAACCAAGTCCTGGTTAGAAAATGCTGGCAAGAATTATTTTTAAGCGCTTCAGACAAGAACATGAGTTTGAGACTTCACTTTACAGATCTTGGGCCACCCAGAGTTACTGCCATTCAGTACTGTGATCTCTTTGTTCTTTTGCAGCTCCAGAATATTTTTAGGTTGTTGCAGCTACCTTTCCAGCCTGTGGAGGTTGGTGACTGTCCGGGTCCCACTACGAGAAGTAATGTTTAACACATTCTATTTGTCTTTAGGACAAAGTCTGCCATTGGAGGCTATACCGGAAGACATAAGCATTTAGTTTATTTATTTTCAGTATTGCCTGGATACTGTGTAGTATGATTTCTTACAAAGATGCCTACTTGCTTTTTGGGGGGGGTTTGAGCTCTGGGCCAGGTGGGTTGTAGAGACTGACCCTTCCTTTGCTGCAACTGAAGATGCTCAAAAAGAGGAGATTATGTAGTGCAACAAAGGGTAGCCAACAAGTGTGACAAAGCTAGAAAGAGGCATCATGTGGTATGAGTGAAGAAATAGAAACACCTGAAGGGCTTTGCTGATCCATGGTGCTTTCGTGGAGGCAAACAAAGAAGGCCTACAGCCCAGCTTTCCCTGTCCCTCTACTGACGTTTTTCTGTTGTAATGGCATCCTCTCTGTACAAAATAAATTCAGTTAATCTGGCCATATTACTAGGAAATTAAGATTGTAAACTACTCAGAAACTGTGTGCTTGGCCTCTTTTCAGACTCACTTGATCTGTCCCCAAACTCAAGTAGAAGCTTTACAGCTGTGGGTAGAGCAGAGCTGAGCCTAAGATACCCTGACAAAATGCACCAGTGTGATGTCAAGTGAGCTTGGAGCACAAAGCAAGTATCTGTGGCCAAAATTAGCTTGTGTTTGTCTGCCAAGGTAATCATGTACAGTATAATACCACAGAAAGGAAGAAACAGCTTGGTTTTGGCGCTAAGAAAACAAACCAAAGCAAAACACTTAATTGAACTTTTCTAGTTTATGTAGGATGTGGTGGGTTTTATGCCAGTCATTCCTGTCATTGTGTTGGTAATACAGGCTCAGTAGCTGATGACTGCAGTTAGTCTCTGCATTCTCTGGTAGCCATGCTTGGCAGTCATCTACTTAGTGTTATCAAAGCCATGCCATGAGACTATTTAAAATCCTGCTATTGAATCACACACTTACAAGGAAATGGGTTTCTCTTTGGCTCCTTTCTGATTAATAAAATAAGTACACAGAATGTACTGCTGTGGTGGAAGGCACATCTTTTCTGATATATAGATGTTTTGTGCAATTAACACTCTATCCTGATAGTTCTGGAAAGGGCACAATCCAAATCATTCAAATTATGAAGAAACAAGAACTTTATTTTCTCACTTGCCACCATGTGTAATGGCGAGAGTCCACTGATACAAATAACATTGGATTACTTTCTCTCATGTATGTCCAGCTAATACTAGAAGCCTGTTTCTGATTTAGGAAGAACGAACCAAAGTATGGCCATTTCTACGCTGCACTGATATGTCTTTGACTATACTGTCAATTTATCTGCTCTTGTGATGGACCATGTGTTGCCAGCTCTCTGTCATTCTAATGAGAGAGAATAATGTCACACAGTCAAGGCCTTTATCTCCCTTTCTTCCTTACCCACCTTCTGCTTTAGAGGAAGTTTTTCCCCCAACAAATTTCAGTTATAACCTGTGATGATATACAAATGGGTGCACAAACACTACAATTGTTCATAACTATTCTTTTTGATACTAGGGATTATGTGAGACTAAAAATGTCATTATGAACCTGAGGTTTGATTACTTCCTCTGCCTTTTTATTTTTTTAACTTTCAACTTCTGGTGCAGTTCCAGGGAACAGATACTCATGAACCATGATGCAGCCTGGTTGAACTTTGGCAATCTTCTGTTTGAAAATAAATGCTTTGGGCAAAGAAAGTGATCAAGCCAAGCCAAAGAGCTCATACAGGCAGCCTGTCAGTGAACTACATCATTGCAGACATTGGTCATCTGCTAAGGCTGATCAGGACTATTAGCTAAAAAGCAGCCTAAAATATGAGTAGGAGGAAAGTTGTCTTATCAATCATTTTAAAAAGAAGGAGGAGAAAGTTCTTGTTCCAGGGAAGAAGATAGATGGAGGGAGGAAGAGGAAATACTCAAGACTAGAGAGAACACTAAGGCAGGAAAGATATGACTGTCATATTATTGTGGCTGGATATGTGTATTTCTTGAAGTGTACAACTCTTGTAAAGACTATAAACTGTCATGAAATATGTGTATTGTCCCTGATTCTACAGAAAAAAATCATTGTACCTACTAATTTAGACATTTGAGAGTGTGAATTAATACATTAGTGTGTCAGCAAGGATATGAGTAGTTAGGAGGAATAAATGGCCCATCTTTCATGTAAATATATTATTTCATGTTTAATAATACACAGTGTTGTCCAAAAAATGTATAAAAAGGAAGTGACACTACTGTAGTCTACTTGTATTAAGAGATCTTTAAAAGCATGTAAGTCCAGCATGAGAGATCAAAATGCTGCAGCCAAAAATAAGCACACAATGAAGCCCTTGGTCAGGGCTTTGAAAGTTGCCAATCTGGAAGCTGAAATAGGAAAACTTGAGTATCAGAAATATTGAATGTTCACAATTCCTATTGACGTGAATGGGAGTTAAGATAGCTACACATAATCTTTTAAAACCCTGAATTCTTAAAAAAAAAAAGGTTCCTCATAAGATGCTACAAAAACATGAATAAATGGAAAAAAATACTAAAATAGAAAGCTTTTTTATAAAGTGCTAGGTATAGTTCATCCACCAATCTTTCAGCTCCAGTGTTGTCAGATTATTTTGATGTAAATCACTGTGCAGATCAAATCAGCCTACAGTTTTATGCCACATGAGGAAGCAGTCCAATTTTGGAATCAGTGATTTTCATTTAATCTATGGGGACCTTTAAATATAAAGTCTCTCTGCTCATAGTTATGTTTTCCTTTGAGCAGAGAAATGACAAGATGTATGTGAAAGACAATTATTCTGGTCTGGTGAATTCCTTCCTTTCATCACTGTCCTCCCAAAGCACTTTCTGGAAGTGGAAAGCATGCCCCTACCCCATTTCTTACCCCTGAATGAGGAAACAAATGTGAATACACTGTGGTTCTGTTCTGAAATACCATGCATGATCTAAAGTGTCAGTTAACATCAGTGTTGGATGGACTTCTGCGCTAACTTTCAACTGAAAATAAGAAGCACTTCCAATCAGTGATTCCCTTAGAGCAGAGAAGGTGGAAAATTGCTTTTATAGGCATACAACAAATTCAAATGGGTCCTTCAATGTTTTCCCTGTTAATTTAGTATGTGAAGAGCCTGCAGCTGATGGAAAATTTTCCCATTGTTTTTGAATTACTCATATTCTCTTTATATTCATTAGGGCAACTTCCATGAAGCCTGAAAATGACTACCAGTAATTTATCAGTGTGTAGGCAATATTAATCAAACATCCACAATGTGTTCTGGTGTTTTAAGTGTGCCTTTTTGAGAAAGGAGTGGAACCCCATGCATATCTACTTACATTCCGTCTTTAACCGTGAGATATTCACAAGTCCTAAGTGAGAGAAGTGGCTTGCAAAAACAAGATAAGAATTTTGACAAGGGCATTCAGACATAATAGTATTTTTCTAGACTATTTCTGGAATTCTTCAAGCAGTTGTTTTGATTTTAGGATGAAGAATTTTGTTTGTTTTCCTCTCTGGAGAGAACAAAAAAGTGGCAAAATACTCAGTAAAGAAGGTAAGCAGATGAAACCCCTCCAATTCTGTTAAATATTTTAAAATAAAACCCTATTAATGATAGTAAAAATGTGGCTGTTGAGTAGGAAGGAGAGAAAAAAAAAACAAAACAAAAAAACAACCCACACCAGAAAACCATCAACGGTGAGGGGCTGCTCCCAGAACATTCTCACATAGCAAACTAAATTGTAGTTTATCATGGTAATAGTATAAAGATTTATTTCAAGGTTGGCAGGTTGATGTAACCTACTGTTAAGTAGGCCAGGCTCACTAGTTATTGAATTTCTAGAAAATTGAATAGATTCAGTCTTCTCTTGACAGCTACAGCTGCACTCATTAATTATCAGGGTGAACGTTTTAGCTGGCAACTTGATAATGGCTCCATCAAGTGGTACAACTGCTTCATTGCATATTTTTGGTACCACTCATTAAGAAAATACTTGGCTTCTTAATTTTTGGCTTGGAGATATATTTGGCTTATCCTGTGAACAATGAACTCTGCCAACAGTTTTCACAAGGCAGTTCTTCAGAGATGAAAGATTCATTAAAACTAAAAAGGCCAACATTCATGGTGTGAACCCAAGTGATTTAGAAGAGTGTGAGAAGATCTCGGATACCCCAGAGAAAAATGTCAGAGGATAGATAAGAAATCAATGTTCATTACCCCTCTCTGCTTTTATTATTTTTCTCTGAGACCTAGAGAAACAGTTCAGTTTTATGTTAGCATTAGATATTGGATGATCTATTGCTTTATGTAATAAATTATCTTCAGAAGGTCTGTTTTGGCTGAAAAGTGAGGAAACAACGATATTTGAGGTATTATAGGGAAAAAAAATGCCTTTCTGTTGCTTACAAAGGTACCTTAAAGGCTTTTTCCCCTTTTTCTTCTACAGTTATAATAACTGTATATAACTGAATACAGTGGATACGTTATCTGGTTAGCTTGCACTAAACAAATGTTTTCATAATACTTTATTAATTAAATGCTTGACATGTCAAGGAACTATAGTTCTGCATCTAAGGGGAGATATAGTCAAATAATCATGGAAAACTAGGATTTGCAGACTTTGGGTTACAAAATGTCAGGGCATTAGTACCTCTGCAGACAAATATGCTGAGGGGTGTGAACTATCTCTAAACTGGCAAGAAAGCACTACTTAAGGTATAACTCATCTGCTACATTTAGATTATATTCTGCCTT
>VXBH01005943.1:29592-57559 GCA_013400035.1 Rynchops niger | reverse complement strand
AAAAAAACACACAAAAAAAACCAAAACCAAATCAAGTCAAACCAAAATGAAAGTATGATAAAAGCAAAAGGAGTATCTAGTTTAAAAAAAAATAAAAAAATAAAAATCTTCTGGTTATTTATTACCCATACCTGATGATAGGGATGATCAGAAAGGATTGATTTTGGATTATTTTCATTTATGGTCATCTGCAGTTTCACATTTTATTACCAGTTTCTGTCCATAGTTGAACATGCTCAGATTAGTGTTAAGAGTGAGTTTTAACCTTGAGGTTTTTTTCTGATTTTTTTCTTGGCATTAAATGGAAGATTGTAGAGCAGGGGTTTTGTAGATGTCTTTGTCTGATGTGACATTGACTACACCTGCAGTTCTAAATAAGCTTGACCTAAAAATCTTTCTTCCTCTTTCCTCTTAAAGAAGAAAGCTTTTAGCTTTTAGGTTTTTTCAGTCTACTATGACAGGCAACAGGCACACACCTGTCCCCAGGCACTGCTTTGGCGTTTTCTGAGGGTCTGAGAGTTGAAAGGGGCCAAAACCATGCTAGGGAGTATTTTAACAATGAACCAATATCAGGCCTGGTGATAAGTGAGAGAGTCCTTGTTCTACCTTTATTTTACTTACTGCAATACATATAGATACTAATTCTTGTGTTTGCTTCTAAATCTTCTCTAGCTTTTATGCAACATCTCGCATAGGTGTGGAAGAGAACTTTTGCTCCCTTGTCCTGCATCTAGAAAGAACAGTGCTGGCTGCAATTTGTTCTGATCTCAGTAGGACATGCAGGAGCAATCTAATCTGGCCTGTTTCAGTCTAATGTTTGACAGAGTGCAGCCTTAAGGTTGCTCTGAGGATATCAGCAGTAATGAGCCAGACAACATTCTCTCTGAAATAAGGAAGAATTTTTTTTATGATAATGGTGGTGAAACATGGCAACAGGTTGCCCAGAGAGGTTGTAGATGTCCCATCCCTGGAAACATTCAAGGCCAGAATGGACAGGGCTCTGAGCAACCTGGTCTAGTTGAGGATATCCCTGCTCATTGCGGGGCAGGTTGGACCAGATAACCTTTAAAGATCCCTTCCATCCCAAACCATTCTATGATTCTGTGATCCTTCTATGACCATAGAATCATAGACACTGGAATAATAATTCTTTTATAGAATCATAGAATCACTTAGGTTGGAAAAGACCCTTGGGATCATCGAGTCCAACCATCAACCTTACTCTATAAAGTTCTCCCTTACACCATATCCCTTAACACCACATCTAAATGAGTCTTAAACACATTCAGGAATGGTGACTCCACCACCTCCCTGGGCAGCCTATTCCAGTGTCTAAACACTCTTTCTGTGAAGAATTTTTTCCTAATGTCCAGCCTAAGCCTACCCTGTTGCGGCTTGAATCCATTCCCTCTTGTTCTGTTGCTAATTACCTGTGAGAAGAGACCAGCACCAACCTCTCTACAATGTCCTTTCAAGTAGTTGTAGAGAGTGATGAGGCCTCCCCTCAGCCTTCTCTTCCTCAAACTAAACAGTCCCAGCTCCTTCAATTGCTCCTCATAAGATTTATTCTCCCGGCCCTTCACCAGCTTCCTTGCCCTCCTCTGCACTCGCTCCAGCACCTCGACATCTCTCTCATATTGAGGTGCCCAGAACTTGACACAATACTCAAGGTGTGGCCTCACCAGTGCTGAGTACAAGGGGACAATCACCTCCCTACTTCTGCTGGTCACAATTCTATGATTCTGTGATCCTTCTATGATAAAAAACTCAGTCAGATTTCTATGCTCTCTGACACTGCTAGCACTTTTGATTCAAATTTTACTACTGCTGTGTATTTGGAACTACCTGTCTCATATGTCTGGTCGGCTCATTGGCAACCTTTATCAATACTGGAGATTTCCTATTGCAATCAATTAGAACTGGTTATATGTGTAAATTCCATTCCCCATATAATGATTTTATATACTTTTAGAAACTGTTGACTACAGTCTGTTTCATGTGGATTTTTTTCATTAAATTCTGTAAGGAACGTTCTTTAATAGCTAAGAAAACATCACACAGAAACATAAAAGTAATAAAACATTTTTCAAAACATTTAGTCACTGCAACAGCAAGAGTGAAATCTATTCTAGGCTATCTCATAGTTTAAATAACAACTCTGAAAAGGAGAAATAATCTTAAATGGATGGAGCAATATTGGAGTCCATACTCTCAGTTTCTAGTGGCGGTTTTAAGGATTTCAGCATATAATTTCCTAGTTCCTGTGAAATTATCTTGTCAAACTGCTAAATAACAAAGTGATCTTCATGCATATTAGTTTTACACTGTTTAAGAAAAAAAAAAAATAAACATGCATGGTATTGCTTGGCTTCCTAGATCACCAGTCCTTTTCACACAAATTTAGAAGACAATACAAATGGAGTCCTCAGTTTCCTCTGAAGCAATTTTTGTATTTCCTTCAAGTATTAGAGGAGAAAAGGCTGCTTTACATCACTGCACATTATCTATGCCAGTAAGAGCCAGACTGATGAATCCAGTTGAAGGAGTCACTTGTATGAACAGTCCTGCATCACTCATATAATTTACCAGTGAGAGACATTCCCAGTCTGTCCCAAGGTGAAATTTTCCTTTCAAGGTCTATTCATTTTCCACTACTAATAACATGTCACAATGGAGTCATACAGAAATCGAGGTTGGAGAGGCCCTCTGGAGATCATTTGGTTCAACCCTTACTCATATATCAACTTCTCCAGTCCTCTAAAATCAGACCATCTGACCTACAGATCTGTCCTCTGGTCTATAGCTAATCTCCAGATGGTCAAGCTGTTCTTTTATGTGGAGCACAGACTTTTTCTGTCTTTCTTGAGTAATCTGCAGCTTTCCATTGCAGTATTCGAGTCACATGAGTTATCTCACCAAATTTTTGTACTTCCAAAGACACCATCATTCTAAGACTGTACATTCCTGGTTGCCTGTTTCCTAGAATATGAGTGTTGACATACAGGCACTTGAGATGATGTGACATCTGTCCCTTGTCTTTGAGGGAAGTGTGGGAGCCACCTCCATGGCACTTTCATCTTGTCCTCTGGGTCATTGTTTGTCTCCAGACTTTGAACACCACTCACAAAATAATCCAGCTGAAAACAACTTCAGTAAGTTAGTTAGCTTGCTAACAAAGATGTCATTGCCCCTATTTGATAAGTGGATCCCATGTCTCTGCAATAACACACAGTCTTTGAAGAGTATCTCCATGGTCATGAAGGCCAAAACCCTGCTGGCAACACCAGCTATGCGACCAGATGCTGATATATGTGATATCCCTGCTTGTGCCTGCCCTTCCTTCTGACTGGCAACATTGAGAAGAAAATAACCTGAGAAAGTCCATAGGTCTCTGCAGTCCTGTTTGATTATGTAGGTGTATTTTTTGTTCAATAGGTAACTGGATCCAATATAATTATAATGAAGAACACTTTTTTATTACACAAAGCAAATAATTGGAATATTTCCTGTCTATTCATGTTAATTAGCCCACAATAATTTAAAAAAAAATTATTACTATTTAATTAAATCAATGTTTTCAAATGGGAATCTGTCCTGTCAGAATTTTTAAACCATGCAGGTAGAGATATTCATATTTAATAAAACTGTTAAAATATAACAATCCTTTATCTCAAAATAAAGCAAAAAGATTTCTCATCATTGTTGCACTGCATTATTATTGTGACTGCATTAAAGGCAAGAACGTGAGACAGTACTTTTATAAATCATATGTTCTTTTTACTATTTAATTTCTTTTTAAAGAAGCAACAATAGCTTTTTTTTTTTTTTTTCCCCAGACATTGAGGATGAAAGTTAACTAGATGTCCGTGAAGTTGTCTTTGAATATGGCAACAAGGGGATTCAGTAGCCTAAATATAATTATTTGTTGTCATTTTAGGCATCAAATGCCTGGCCTCCAGCTGTAGCTCCAGAAGGATGAAGGTCTCCCATAAATCTTATGTAGTAGCTGCCAACTTCATGTAAAGGTCATGGATAACTGGGTCACGCTCACACTTAAGTGGTGTGAAACTTTATGTGCTTCAAGACTTCCCCCTTCAGATACATTGGTGGGGAATAAAGAATAATGAGGAATTAAATAGGGAACATGAGATAGAGGTTGAAAAGATGTCCTGTTCCCAATTTTAACCTCTACTCGTTTTTGAAAAGAAATCAGAGATTTTGCCTTAATCCCTTGACTTCAATAGCTAGGTTTTTATGAACAAATCAAATATCACAGACATTAGCAGTAGCAGTTGTTTTGCTAAAACTTGAACCTCTTGATGTAGATAAGTTCTTTTTGTTATATTTTCTTCATTGTTCTATGATTTTGATAGTCTAAAATCAGTGAAAACTGTCACTAAGTGTATAAAAGTTATACTGATATTTGTGTTTTGGCACGTGTGCAGCATCAGAGGTTTTTCTTTATTGACTCTATCATTATCACTGCACAAGTCTGCTATAAAGTTACAAAATAGTTTTGTATTCCAGAAGGTGTCAGCAGAGTATTAGAAAATAAAAATGAGGATGCTGTCTAAGGTCTATGGTATTAAGAAATTTCAGTGGTAGAAATTGCTCTTTTACGTGGTGATTTGTAAAAAGAAAACATTGTCTACAACTATTACTTGTTACTCTTTTATCATTATTGTAAAGAAGGCCTGTATTCCTGTGCTTTGAACTAGTAAGTTGGATAGAAGATAGTGAAATATATTTTGCTGAGAAAAAGGCCTCAGATCTAAGTATTAGTGTGAAACAAGAAAACAAGGAAATCCTCTGCAAAGATGGTAGCAACACTTCTGCTAGGCTGAGGGAGTAAACTTACAAGTTTAGAGCTATAGCATGAGAAACTTCTTTCACAGTTATATGATGACGCCTTTTATTAATCCCAGAGCTATAGCACAGTTTAAAAATGAGTATAGAAATGTGGAGCATTTGTTTTATATTCCTCTGTCTCTCCTCCTCTTTAGTAGCTGGATCCTGTTTCCTTTCTACTCAGTGAAAGAACTCTTACGGATTCACTCATATGAAGGACCTCGCATAATCATAGAATCATAGAAACATAGAATAGTTTAGGTTGGAATGGACCTTAAAGGTCATCCAGTTCCAACCCCCCTGACACAGCCAGGGACACCTCCCAGTAGACCAGGTTGCTCAAAGCCCCACCCATTGACACGATGCTACATTTATTCGCACATTTTGGTGACTGAAATTACAATGCAGATAAAAAGAATGTTCAATAATTGTATCAATTTAGCAGTGAAATGAGTAATTATCACTAACGAATACAGCAATGGTAAAAAATGAGGGTTAGAGGAAAGTACAGGCATGTTAGGGTGACCTTGCATATTTTTGAAGGATCTTCTAAACTAAGTCATTACAAAAGAAATGAAACTAAATAGAAGATGGAATGCAGCTGTGTGTCACAGTCAGAGATTGCTCTCTGAAAAAACTGGTCCATTCTACTTAGTCTTTTTCCTTACATTCTTAGTCAAGAATATGGCTAGAGCTTGGTCTGTAATGATTAATAACACTAAAAAGAACTAATTGTATTTTCCTTAAGTAGGCAGCGAATAGTTGCACTGAAGTTTTTATGGATAAAATGATAGAAAAATATATATATACTGGAATTACATTCTAATGCATTGCTGAGTTTCTATAATGTAACATTAAACAATTTTAATTTCCAGAACGTTAGAGCTTCTAGTTTACACTGGGGAAAAAGTAGCTTACAATGCCCTTTCAAAGGCTGCATCATACTCACCCCATTGGAATTCACTTGTTCTGCAAACCAAGTTCTCACAAGTTCTGCAACATACAGAATAACAATGCAAACAAATATGCAATTGCCAGGTATAACATATGCTGTCTCCATTCCCAGACTTTTTTTTTTACACTATTTGAAGAAATATGGAAAGAACAGTGTTTTCCAGGCAGTCTCTTCACTCCTAAAGGCTGGTAAGGCTGGTGACAGTTACTACCCCTTATGCAGGCCAAACAAAAAGGGAGGGTTCTTATTCTCTTCCAGCATCACTGAGAAGCTGGTTGATAATAACGGTCATTAGGAAACAGCTCACCACTATTGCAGTACTAGTCCCAGCCTAGGGCGTTCTAATTGGTGGCATTTTTTTCCTCTTTTTAGACCAGAGGCAATTTTAGTTGTTAAGGTACTTTATGGTCCAATTTTCAAGATTTTCTTGGCTATGCAGAAGGGTTGCTGATCATCTAAAGAACAATGAAAATGAGATTCTCATCTTTATGTGATTCCAGAAACTCTCAATTGATCATAATCTTTTTTTTTTTTTTTTTTTTAAACCATTATGTCACTTTTGGTTTTTCTGGTCATAAGGGGAAGGGACTGAAAAAAGGAAAAAAAAAGATAAACGTGGAAATATGAAGTAAATAATAACTTTAAAAGATGTAAGATATGTAGGAGTGAGGTTGTGCAATTAGGTTGGTTTTTTTTGGTTTTTTTTTTTTTTGTTTTTTTGTTTTTTATTTTAGGATTAAGCCAAAAAGGTTATATCCAGGCATAATGAACCATTTTACTATTTTGCTTTTCATTGTGTTTGTATGAGTTTGGCCATTGGAGATTGTGTTTGTATATGACCATGCTGAATAAATCACAATATGCCCAATACAGTCAACATAAATAAAATAAAATTAAATAAAAATGTGATCAGAGTATTTCCTTGTTTAAGGTCCACCATGCTCTTTCATAATATTAACCTTAACACAACTCTTTTCTTTCAGATATGACAGATTTTCTCCATCATTCCTATCTAGAAAATTTTGCAATGAAGAAAGATCACATAATGAGAAGTTTTATTGGTTGTCATGTACCTTGTGGAACTTCAGAGCACTTGTTTAAATCATTTGAATGGGTCAAGACTTTGAAGTTTAAATAAGCTCTGAAGGGATGAAAGGATCAAGGATGAATTGTGGTTAATGAGGTTTTCAAGTTCCCTCTTTAAGTGACTTTTATGAACAAAAAGAACTACAAAGATTTGCCTTTGAGTGAGTAGTTTCAAGGTCTGTAATTGAAAATAAATGTACAAAACACTGTAGCATTAAATTAGGCATGCATATGAATATATTAAAATAGAGTTTTTGAAACAGAGTATCTGTACTTACCAGGTACACCTAAACTGTAAGTAAATACCTATTTCTTATTCTATTACCATTTATTGGTCATATTCTTTAGGTGAACCAAGGGGGAATTTTCTTGAATGCAAAGCACATAGCTTCCTTTGCTGCTGAGTAGGGAGTTCATTCCTGGAACCTGCTAATTAAGAAAAGAGGGTCCTTTC
Organism: Rynchops niger; assembly: GCA_013400035.1. Taxonomy (NCBI): domain Eukaryota; kingdom Metazoa; phylum Chordata; class Aves; order Charadriiformes; family Laridae; genus Rynchops; species Rynchops niger. The sequence continues at coordinate 50,216 of VXBH01005943.1, read as the reverse complement.
CCCAAGGACTTCCTAACAGAGGCCTCCTCTTAGAGTCTTTGTAGGGGAAGTCAATTGAATTAACTAAATATTGCTTACATGTCAGTTACAAAACATTTTTTAGATAAACTAAAATTTAGTTTAGATAAACTAATTTAGATAGATTTTAACACTGCAGAGACTACACACTCATATTTGGAACTGTAGGAAGAACAAAATCATATGGTCAACGAGTCAGCTTCATGCAGACAGTCCTCAGAATATGCTAAAGGAGCCTTACTTAGAATCATTACTAAAAAGAGTTTTATCACCTTCAGTTGCAGACACTTTCATAATACAATCTCTTTTCTAAAGGAGCAACCGTGCGTTGAGTGCTGTTGCACAAGATGGTCTGCCAGAGGAGGATTCGCGAAGTTGAAGAGTAGTAGTGACAATGGGTGAAAAGTGACCTGTGAAATTAAGCAAATACTGAAAGAAATACTGAAAGGCTGTTGAGAACCTTCCTTCCAGCTATTGAGTTGTCATCACTTCAGCCGGGATAGCTGGTAAAGCACAACATTGTATATTCCTAACTTTGAAGCCAAGACTTCTCAGTAAGAAAAATTTTCTAACTCTGACAATGACTTGTAAAGGAGATGGTGGGAGCTAGCTTAATCTTCAGTAATTTGAGGTTAAAATTTCAATTTTCTATAAGTATGGTTGTGGGAATTCACTATTTGTCAGTGTGGAATTATATTTAACTCACTACTGAGTGATCAAATGGTATGAATAAGCTTGAAAATGGAATAAGTTTCCATTTTCAGGTGGAAACTTGAGCTAGTGTGATCAGTTCTTTGACTGCTTGTTGTCAATTTGTTCTAAGTATGGATTTTTAGGAACCTAATCTGGCTTTTGTTGCTAACTGAAAGTACTGGGCAGAAGGGTTAATTACTGGAATGTATATGAGTTTTCTTAATCAGTGATTAAATTTTCCTGTGGAAAGAGAAACAGGTGATCGCCAGGATGCACAGCATTAGATTAAAAATTTGGAGAGCACAGGGTTTAGCTTTGATCAGTTTTAAGAAGCTGCAGCTGTAAGGCTGACATTCTTAGTTTGGCTATTTTAGTAACTGATCATTAAGAAGTTTCAGAATATTACAGCACTATGATTTACATTCCTGAATGATGAAACTGACTTATTTTTCTAAATCTTCTGCATTCTCTCCCCCCTTATCTTGTAACAGATTACATTTTACTAGCAAGATAGGCAATTTTGACATCTGCTCTAAATTTCAGATAGACTTAAAATGAGCCGTTATTTTAAAGTTAAGTCAAATGAAGGACAACACAAAGCAGAACTCAGATATCAAACCTTGAGCATTTCATATGACATTATGATAAATATATTTTAAAAATTACTCTTCAGGGATGCACATGAACTAAAAAAGGAAGTTCAGAAGTTCACCTGAGTGCAAGAGGTCTATAGTACTAGTGTGGACCAAAATATATCTAATGACATATAGATTTTGACTAGTTCCCTGTCCTACTACTTTGTATCCTTGACCTAAATGGTTGAGTCAACCGGGAGTGGCTTTGAAATGAAACCTCTCAGATACAAATGCTCAATTTTTTTAATGAGTCTCTGATCTGCTATACAGCCCCTTGCAATAAAGTGGTCTATACAACCAGTCAGGCTGCAAAGATCAGGAAAAGCAGAAATAAGTACTACTGACTGGTTGGGTAGAAGACCACTCCAGTTTTTTGATACTTTTTTGTCTGCATGGCATCCAAGCTTTCTGGTCGTCCACTGTGCACATCCCAAGATGGAACATTTAATTCTTCAGAGAACAAAATATAACGGCTTTAGCAGGCCGTTACAAACTAACTATATAAACTAAACAGGCATAAAAACTGTCTTGAAAAACTTTATTTTCTGGAACCATTTTCTGGAATGGTTTTCCTGCATGCCTGGCAAAACTGCCATTAAGTGCTGGGCATGGGTATAGGGCATGACAGAAGATATTTCCAGTTGGCAGTACGAGTAAAGCGACCCTATTTTAAGGAGATGATAGAGTTTAATGACATAGTGGGGAGAGACATATTATGCCAGATAACTTTATCTTGGAGCCACAGGACAGAAACTGGTCCATTTTCTTTATTGGTATAGATATTGTCTGCATAGGTATGCTATTCTATGAAACAAAAGAACAAGCTAGTGACCAAGCAATGTGGACCAGCTCACACAAGCATTGCTTTAAATTAGCTCCCTCCATGTCAGAATTTTCTGGGGAAGAACTTCCTGGAATGATCCAAAGGCATCAGAGATACTGAAACAAGTAGTGTGGTGTGGGGCTCAAGCTCCTTACTTGGTTTACCTTTATTTAAAGAAAGAGCAATTTATATAGGCATAGCCCACAATTTGAGTGAAGAATACCATCTGTATTACACCTATCATTAAACCAAGGTAACAAGATTCTACACAATATGTTTGAGAGCTAGGAAACCCATTGGCACCCAAAAATCATTTGTAAAGGGAAGTGTTATTCACTGTATTAGGACATGGGAGGCTTGGCAGAGAAACTGATATTTTTCTTTCTTCTTGTAAACTACAACTGAAAATATATTTTTTTTTTTTTCAATACTGTGAAAGAAACCAAACCAGACAGATTAATTTTCTCCCTTCACCCGGAGAAGATTGCTGGTGTAAATGCAAGCAATCAGACCATAAACTCTACATAAAATTAGTAGTTGTATTGCTAAGAGTTGCAGCTGGAGGGGAGAATAGTCTTGTTCTGCTCTACGGGGCTCCTGTCAGTCTAACCTTGGCCCTGTTCAAACACCAAAAAACCCATAGAATTAGCTACTGGGCTAGAAATGGGTGAAGCTTTTTGCCAGGTTATATTTGTTTACTTTATCTATTATTTGTTTCTACAGATTTTTGGACAACTTTTTTCTTTATACTCCTTAGTACAAGCTGAGAGACTATGTTCATCCCCAATTAGCATCGCTCTTATCGCTGCTCTAGGTACAGATGTTAGAGTGTCTTTATATTCTTCTTTAAAGTCCTTTGAGCAGCTAAAAATCCTGCTTCTAATGATGTAATACAATAAACTTTCCAGTCTGTGGGCTTAATTCAGCATCTGCTAAAACAGATGCACAGACATACACAGGGGGCCAGCAGCTAGGTAGTTTGGACCAGAGATGAATTCAGACTTTGCTATATCTCTTTACCTTGTTAGTTGCAGATTACAGGAGGGAGATCACGGAGGCATTTAAGTAAATTATATATATGTGCAAACTGTAGGTTTTAAAACCAGATGACTTGGTGACTAACTTTCTAGAGGTAGAAGAATCTGTTAGATACTGGCTGTATCCAAGCCTATCCTTGGAGCACGGCAATATGAAATAATTTTTTATCCCTTAATATAAGCTTTTAAATTTTGTTAAGGGATGCTAGAAGATGCTACCTCTTCCAGCCATCCCAGCCCAGGACCCCCCTGCCTGGCCATCCCAGCCCTGGGGACTCGAGATCTCTGCCCAGGCTGAGGGATGCGGCTGCCACTGTTCTTTTTGCAGGGTCCCTTAGGTGTACCAGCATGGACCCTCTACCTGGCTGATACTCCTTGCCCCGATCCAAGGGGACCCTAATCCCTCAATGGTCCAGCATGGAGTGCCAGCAAGTGCACACACACCCACACCCATACCCACCACACACACAGTTTGGGCAGGCATAGACACTCTGCCCCAGCAGACGGCACCCTGCACACAAGCTGTGACCCACGGTCCCAATCCAGACGCTGGCGCTGAGCCCCTCAGTCACTTAACTTACACCTGTTTCCCCTGTAGTTGGTTTTTGGAGCACGCACCATTCCCATCCCAGTGGCTGGAGTTTAAAGACCCCACTGGTTCCAGTAGCAGACAATGAGACTCCACTCTCTCCACTAGCTGACACCACAGGCCAGGGGGTCCCACACTCCCAGTCCGACTCCAGTAGCTGGTACCAAATCCTCCTTTTCCCTAGTATCCCATTTGACCAGGTCCTCGATCAGATAATCATACTGAAACAAACATCCCCACTTTCCACATACCCTTATTAATTAGTGTGACTGACTTGATATGGTTCTTCTTACTGTCTCCCTTATCGCCTGTTCATCAAGTTTGCACATATATAAATTTTTGTTCATAGCTTCCTTCTTTTCTTATTATACCCTTCCGTCCTGAAAAAGGTCCTTGACCAGACACCCTTTAAGGAGTAGATGCTCTCTCCTTCCACATACCCTTTCATATTTCATTTTGATTCATCATGCATGTAAAGTTACCTGCATACTTAAGTATATTGCTGAATTATTTCTGCTGAAAGGTGATATTCATGAAGTGTGGTAGAAATTAATGTAGCTGTTTTCACAGATTTCACTGTTGGAATTATAGTGAAAATTATGTTTTCTGAGGTTGTTTTTTTTTAATATATATATTAGGTGGTATTTTTTTTTCTTTTTTAGCATTTGTTTAGAGCATCCAATAAAAATGAGACAATTAATAATAGCTCTAGAGGAGTTAAACTTGTTAAACTAGTAAGTTGTCTAAACTGTAATAACATCTTTTCCAAATATGAAACAGCTTTCTTTAGTAGTTCAAATGTAAGAACAGAAGCACTTCAGTCATAGACTATTTAAAATTAATCTCAATTAAGGTCAATATGAGTGAACAGTGTGTTGCAGCAGCAAAGCAAGCCAACAAGATGCTGGGTTGCAGCAACAAGGGCATCACCAACAGAGATAAAGTCATTATCCCACTCTACTCAGGGCTTGTCAGGCCATACCTGGAATACTGTGTTCAGTTTTGGTCTCCAAAATGCAAAAAAGATGTGGACAGGCTGCAGAGGGTCCAGAGAAGGGCCAGAAAGATGATCAAAGGACTGGGAAGCCTGTCATATGAGGAAAGGCTGAGAGGATCACATTTTTTCAGCCTTGAGACAGGAAGGCTTATCACCGTGTTCCAGTATTTAAAGGGTGGCTACAAAGAAGATGGAGACTCCCTTTTTACAAGGGGTCACATGGAAAAGATGAGGGATAATGGGTACAAATTACTGTTAGGGAGATTCCAATTGAACACAAGAAGAACGTTTTTCACAATTAAAACAAACAGCCATTGGAATAATCTCCCCAGGGAAGCGGCAGATTTTCCATCATCGTACATTTTTAAGATTCATCTGGACAGGGTGCTGGGCCATCTTGTCTAGATTGTACTTTTGCCAAGAAAGGTTGGACCAGATGATCTTTGAGGTCTCTTCCAGCCTGGTATTCTGTGATTTTATGTTTCTATTAATCTGTAGCTCAAAATAGCATGGTAATTATCCCCCTTTCAAGCAAAACTTCCTACAGAAAAGTAGATTAACTCTGTAGATTTTTAATGGCTTGTTGACTAGTGATATCTGGTACTGGTCAGCATGATTGATTGGGTGTGCAAAACTGCTAAGTACTGTCATGAAAGTGAAGCAATGTTGTAAAGGTCCATTGCTCTTACACTGACTGCTAATATGTAAAGACCTCTTTGTGCACTTGATGAAAAATTATCCTTGGAAGTTATTTTTAATTTAATAATGGCTTATGATAACATTTCAATGTTAGGATGAAATTCTGATAGGATGAGATACTGATACTAGCACTCACAGTTAATAACATTAAAACCTATGATAGCCAGCTCACTGTAGGGTGGAATTGTTGTCAGACATGGACATATACTTAGAGATTGACCACACTGTATGAATTGTCTTTAATCAGATTTTTTTTTTCCCAAAACCTCATTAGTCTGACTATTGTTGCAGACTCTCATTGTAGCTTTTTCTTTGCTAAGTGAAACAACTCAATGCTAACTGATGAGTGATGTATTAGATTTATGAGTCAAAGTGCAAGACTACAGTGAAACACAGATAGAAGTTCTCCCCGCTCTGTTAACCTGTTGTACTAAGCAGAGCTCTTCAATGATCACTGATCATGGTGCCGCTATTTAGCTATGTGTGTGTGCACAGTGATACCTAAAGATAATTAGTAAATGCAGCCAAACAAAATGGTCTTTTGGTAGGAATTATTGAGTGATTCTCATGCTCAGTGCATAAGAGTCAGTAGGCATGGTCAAAAGTACAGAAGAATAATCCAATTATTTTTTTGAGAAGTTGGAAGAAGTTAATACCTATAATGTATTGCCTTACTGTTTACCAATATGTATTTTTCTACAAGCTCTACCCACAGCTTTGAAAACAGGATCTAGTGGGATCTGGATTCTTTAGTTCCTGGGTTCACTTTGACTGTCAATCATTAAGTCTTTATGTCTATATTCACAATGTGTTAGCATAGCATCAGTATTTAGAGGAAAAAAAAAAAAAAAAGAAAACAACAAAACCAACAGTTTTCCTGTATTTTGGAATGAAATGTTATTAAAATAGCTGAGGAAAATTATTGATTTTTAACTTATTGACTGTAGTTTGTACTAGCACAGTAAAAGTCAGTCATAGGATCATGAATAATTCAGACTGGGAGGTATCTCATGAGGGTTTTAGTCCAATCTCCTGTTTCAAGCAAGGTCAGCTATGGGATTTGACTAGGTTGTCTGGGACTGTATACAGTAAGATCTTGAAAAACCTCCAAGGATAGAGACTGCGCAACCTGGGCTGTTCTCATTGTGAAAAAGTGTGGTGAGTTAACCTTGGCTGCATGCCAGGTGTCCACCAAGTTGGTCTATCACTCACCCTCCTCTTTTGAACAGGGGGAGAAAAATATGACAAAAGGCTCATGGATCAAGATAAGGAGAGGGAGATTACTCAACAATTACTATCACAAGCAAAACATACTCGACTTGGGGAAATTAGTTTAATTTCCCAAGTCCAATCCTGAAATCAGAGCAGGATAATGAGAAATAAAAACAAATTTTAAAACATCTTCCCCCCACCATGCCTTCTTCCTGGGCTCAACTTCACTCCCAAATTCTCTACCTCCTCTCCCTGAGTAGTGCAGGGGTATGGGAAACAGGTGTTGTGGTCAGTTCAGAACCCTTTGTCTCTGCCTATCCTTCCTCTTCATCATGCTCTTTCTGTGCTCCAGCATGGAGTCCCTCCCATAGGAGATAGTCCTCCATGAAATTCTGCAGTGTAGATCCTTCCTATGGGCTGCAGTTCTTCATGAACTGCTCCAGTGTGGGTCCTTTTCATGGAGTATAGTCCTTCAGGAACAGACTGCTGCAGTGAGGGTACCCCACGGGGTCACAAATCCTGACAGTAAACCTGTTCCAGCATGGGCTCCTCTCTCGACAGGGCCACAGGTCCTGCCAGGAGCCTGCTCCAGCATGGGCTCTCCACAGGGTCACAGCCTCCTTTGTGCACTTCCACCTGCTTTGGTGTGGGGTCTTCCACAGGCTGCAGGTGGATATCTGCTCCACTGCTAACCTCCATAGGCTGCAGAGGAGGCTGCCTCACCATGATCTTCACCATGGGCTACAGAGCAATCTCTGCTTTGGTGCCTGGAGCACCTCCTCCCCCTCCTTCTTCACTGACTTTGGTGTCTGCAGAGTTTTCTCTCATGTATTCTCACTTCTCTCTTCAGCTACAGTTGTGCAGGTGTTTCACCCTTCTTAAATATATTATCATAGAGACTCTACCACCACCGCTGATTGGCTTGGCCTTGGGCCAGCAGTGGGTCCATCTTGGAGCTAACTGGCACTGGATCTATTGGATATAGGAGAAGCTTCTATCAGCTTCTCACAGAAGCCACCCCTGTAGCCCCCCTGCAGTCCCCCTGCTACCCCTTGCCATGCAAACCCAATACAAAAAGTTTTTACTTATATCCAGTCTAAGCCTTCAGTTCATGTCCATTTTCTGCTATCCTCCCACTGTGCACTGCAGTGAAGAGCCCAGCTCTGTCTTCTGAGTAACCTTTTTTCAGATACCAAGTGTCCGCTGGTAGGTCTCTCAGCAGCTGCCTCTTCTCCAGGCTGAGCAAGACAGACATAATGAAAAACAAACCACATACAGTGACAGTGATTCCACTCCCAATCTACGCAAGTATATCTAGAAGGAATTTTAAATGAGATTATGGTGTTTTTTGTTGTTGTTGCTAACTTTTCCTTCAAGTAATGGATTAAGCATAGTGAAAATCATGCTATCAGTGTAGAGGTCCAGGAATTTATTTATAAAATGAAGATATGCTTTCATATCCTGTTAGACTGTTAAAATGTAGTGCATTGGAAACTTTAGGGGACAAATAAAGAGACTTTTTACTAACTTGCACTGCAAAAGTGGAACTTGTTGACCTGTATCTTTATACACTCATATGTCAACAGTTAAATATATAGTTTAGGAAGAAAAGAATGATCATACTTACCAGGAAATTCTTAGAAAGCTCCAAGAAAAATTACAAAAATAGTCAAAAGAATATTTTTTTCCTTTTTATTTGCCTTAATCCACTGTTGAAATTTATTAAACATCTAGAAAAAATATGGGAACTAATCTAGCCTTGACTGAACCTTCTTTTGAAGAGGTGTTAAGATGAGTTCAATCTAATTCTATCCCTTTTCTAACAAATTTCGGTTTGAATGACTTTCCAGATTTATCCTTCCATGTTTCTTCAAAGATTGTTTTGATGGATTCTGTGCAACTACATCATTACATGCATACATTCTTATATTTTTATTCATAAAGTGTAACACTGGACTGTCACTATGAAAAAAAGTGAGATTTTGTGTAGGTGATTTTAAACGAGGAATTTTCAAAGATGGGCACGTATTATTTTATGTCTCTCTACTAAAACCAGTTTTTAATTTAGCTTATTCCTTTTTGATTTTCATATACATATGTCAATCAAATTATTCAACATTCACTTGAAATATATATGAAAAAAAACCACACTTGTATTTAGAAGTAAAGTGTCATGAGTTTACTTAAACAAAGTTACTGCAGTGTGTCAATATAATTTATATGAAAAGAAATGTTTTTCTGTCATTATTTTGACCTACAATATGGGACAAATAAACTGAATATAAAAATAAAGACCCATAGGATGAATTAAATCCATTTTAGTCATATTTAATGGAAGAGGGGTTTAATGCAAAAGCAAAAATCGTAATTTTAAAGTAGTGTAGAAATAAGCTAAATGGATATCCAGGAGTGTTTTGTCACAATTCAAGACTCTTTTCCTCTGTAAAAAGGAAAGATGATATATTTCACATAAGTTAAAAGGCTGTCATTTAGTGTGATAATGCCTAATTGGTTTTAAATATATATATATCAGAAAGATATTTTTTTGTGAAGTAGAAGGAAGTTTCATATTTTCAAGAGAAAACAGATACTGCAAAGTCAGCAAGGATAAATATCTTTGCTGGAGTATCAATTAGCTCTGGGGCATTGTAAGACTTACAATTTTTGATGTAGGTATTAGGTTATGACTGTTTGCAATGACTCAAAATTTCACCTCTACTACTTCATTTAAGGCTGATGAAAAAAAATCATTTGGACGCTCATTCTATAAAGCAAAATTTTTGGTGATTATAAACCTGAAAAGAAAACACAGCTCAGTTTTTGTTAAGAAGGATGTATATTTACCTGAAATTTAAATATTCTCAAATTGTTTTGATTTGTTTTTACAAAGTGATTATGAATAAAAAATAAACTTTCCAATTTTGCCATGTTGTAAATAAACTTCAGTTATTTTTATTAAACTATTTATCTCCCAAAGAGGTTTTGCAAAGTTTAAATCAATCCATGAAATGTTTTGGTGCTGTTAAAATTGTCAGTTTTGATGGAATTTTTAGTACAAAATTTTTTGCAAGAGATAATTTGTATTGTAAGTTTATCAAGTCTACTTTCTCATCTGTTACATGAGCAAAAACACGTGTTTATTTATTAGAACTGAAGATTATTTTCTTTTGAATGGTATGATAGTAACATTTTCCATTCTAAGGAGACTTTGCACCTGTGAGCATAATTCCCTAGTGCAATTGGTCTTTGACCCTTGATATGTCTAGGGGAAAACCAAGAAAAACAATAATCATAATCTTTCTTGTACCTCACTCTTATAAGCTCCTAAATCACAGAAATTTGAAAGCTGCTCAAGGTTTGAAATGTTAGAAGTGATGTTTTCTGAACTTCAGATAACTGAGATCAAACATTGCTTTTACTGTTCTTCTTTAGGAAAAAAAAAAAAAAAAAAAAACCAAAAACCAANAAAACCAAAAACCAAAAAAAAAACCAACCTACCTCAGATATTTGATGTGCATATATTTTACAAAATATTTGCTATCCGGAGCATATATGTTGTTTCTTAAATTCTTTGGTTTTTTTTTAAACTCTTTTACTTTTTCATCTTTGAAAACTGCCCTTTGTGGGAGAAAATAGTATTGTGATCTCTCCTAGCTGACATTTTCATAAGTAATAAGGTGGAAATACAACTATTTTAAAGATGGTAACTGTGTTTTTGTAATTATGTCAGTGGTACTTAGATATTTGCACTGTATGGATACTTGTTTAGAACACAAAATCCTTTGGGTTTTTTTTCATTGTCTACTAATATTCAAAAGAAATTTTAAAAGCTGGATTTATTTCTGCAGGCACAATATCTTCACTCTGTTGAAACAGACATGCTTAATAAATAGAAATACTTTAATTTTATTTTGGTAGCAGTTTATTAATCAATCAGATGCATTGGCCCTTCATTGTATGCCTATAAATATGAACTCTCAAATAAAATAAACTTTGTTAGATGAAATTGATGATAGGATTGATGAGGGTTGCCTAAGAGCCCAAGTAGCTGTTAGGGATAAGGGCACTAATGTGAAAACTCATCATTAAAAATCAGCCCAGCACGCATAATCAGTTGTTATTAAAATGCAAAGCTGGCTATCAAGGATTTCTCTATAGACTATAAGACTTTTGGTCCCTGCTATTGGTATTTGGGACAAATGTTCCAAAGGTGCAGGAGCACAAGATTAATTGATACGAGACTGAGGTGTACAGAATTAATTAATGTGAGAGACTGAGAGCTAGTCAATATGAGCATAGAGATATATGGAATAAATTAATTGATATTTTGGGAGAATCTGTATTATCAGAGGCACTCTATGCAAAATAGATGTGATATTATGTAAAAATATTAATTTTCACAGCCTTTTAACTCTAGTGTGCTTGAAGGGAGCATTACAATTAATGCTCCAATATAATGACAAATGTGTTGAAGAGAAAAGACTAAAAATGTGTTTGTGAACTTTTCAGACTAATAAAATATTTTTCTTACTGGCTGTACCAGAAACACATTCTGTTGTTAAAATGGTAAGATTTTGGTGATATTTAGTATTTTGTGAAGTTGAGACTCATTGCAGCCTCCTTATTCTCTTTCATAAGGCACTAAAATAAGGCACTGGGAAATTAAAAGATTTACAGCAGATTTCTGTTCCCAGTAGCTTACTATTGTTGAAGGTGGAAGAGTGGGGTAATAAAATCTCATAAGAAGACAGACAGCCTTTAAGGCCACTGTGGAAAATTACACAGTGACTCTTCCCTTTCTGGGACCTATTCTTTAAGCTGTTGGCCACTGTTGTCCAAGAAAGCAAATTGGGCATTCATTTATCTTTAAGCATGTTCTAAACCTCAGAGAGGAATCACTCAGCTTACATGAGTGTGAGATCTACTGCATTCAAGCTGCTTCCTCTTCCTACCCAGGAATGAGGTCATCAGAGAAGACAACACGCTTTTCTTTTGCTTTTTGAAAGCTCTGGATTTTGTCTTGTATAAGTAGGAAGTAATGTTTCTCTGCATCATTAATTTAACTTTCAGAAAAAGTAAATTTAGTATCTGCCATTACTTTTTCTTGTTTGCTGTGTCCTATTTAATTTATTTAAGTGAAATTAATGTCATAAGGAATGTATTCCGTAATGCATGCAAGGGCTGTCTTGGGATATCACTTTCCAAAGAAACTGCCTGTTTTATCCCTGTCATCACAATCTGACTAACTCAGCCAAGATATACAAAAAAAAGCTGTCCAAAAACTTATTTACGGACTNAGTCAAAATAACAGACAAATTCCTCCAACTAGTTGTTTTTCATTAAAAAAAAAAAAAAAAAAAAAAGAAAACCAAAAACAAACCAAGAAACACAGTAAAAATAACATTTAACCTCCTTCACGGAATTTTACATTTATATTATTGTTGTCTTATTTTAAGTAACCACTACCTGATGAGAGTTTACAGGTAGAGATGTTTTGTATTTTTTGTTGTCTCATTGCCATTCACTAAAATTTCTGTGGTGAATGGATTCAGTATGGCACATTGAGCTTCTAGCCAAAGTAAGAGGGCTAAGGTGGCATTAAGCAGAATTACATTTTTCTGCAGACAAGTCCAATAATGAAAATAAAATTTTAGCTGCTAACTCAAGCTTTTTATGACAATTATAACTTTAGCCTGTTCTGGCGTCTTTTGTATATGTGGACAAATTCCATGCACATATTTCACTCAAAACGGCTGTGTGGAAATGTTTTCCCACCAAACTTGATTGTTGGATTATAACAGACATTTAATTCATCTACTTCTACCATTATTTTACGATGTACTACATGTACTAATTCACGTCAACTGAAAGCAGAAATAAAGCTCCAGAATACTTTCTATGCCTTAACTTGAGGACTGAGAATAAATTAAGAATTTAGTTCTTAGTATGTCTAAATATAAACTGGTTGGTCAAGTCCATTGTAGCTTAAACTGTGGGTGAATCACAGCAGCCAATTAAAACTAGCAAATCGCAATATTTTTTTTCTATGTATAAGAGAGGAAAATGGTTTAGTTGTCACAAACTTAAAATACTTAAAATACACTTATAAACACACATTGTTTAGATTTTGTATATTTGGGAAGATTTTCTCTCTTCAGTGAAGGTAATTTAACCTGAACTTGAAAGTTTCAAAGTATGTTAATATGGAAAAAATGTACAAAATGTGCTTTGATGATGATTTGTTCAGCAGCGCTGGGTAATTTCAGTGTGTTCCAGTTTCATAAAGGGAAATGCTAAAAGTTAGCACCATTGGTTTAAGACGCTGGACCTACACACACAGAATGAAACCATTTTCATGGATGTTAATATAGTCAAGACAGATTATTATTAGAAGTCTAAAAACATGGTCATTTAGGGATGGAAAGGACTCCAAGAGATTAACCCCTTCAGGGAGGTATGCATATATAAATTGTCCCTGATAGGCATGAGTATAACCTATTTTTTATTCTCTAATTGCTTCCAGTGAATGGGATGGTTCATGCCCCATTGATTTCTCCCCCCATCCCCCCCTTTTGTTCCCTAAATACTAGATTTTGAGCAGTCTTCTTTCCTGACACGTAGGTGGTCCATTATGCACTACAGTCACCAGTTACCTGAATGAACGCTCTTCTGCCCCAGAGCCTGTCGTACCACTTCACTCTGGCTCCCGTTACCACTGGCTTCTGATCATTCACAGCTGCCCTCCTGTCCTCTGCTCCAGACCATTCTTCTCACCCCTGCTGCCTCTGCCTTGCTCCGTTTACTCTTCTTATTCCCTTATCTTCACGTCCAGCTTTTTAGTCTTCTCTGCTTGGCTCTTGCTTCTTTCCTCAATCTGCCATGGAGATATTAATGAGGGAATACCAAGGGCATAACGTGGACAAGGGGGACTTCATGAGAGCAAATATGACTGAGATCTAGCATATGTTGCTTCTGCAGGCAAAAACGTTTGCTGGAGCTCTGTGGCAGGAGTGCTATCTGGGAACAGGAGTAGTCACAGGAGAAAGCAAGAAGGGAAGAAAAAGAAAATACTAGAAAGGAAGGTGTATGTTACCCAGATGAAAATTACCTTTTTATAGATCTTTTAAAGGTTAGTGATTTTTTAGTATATACATGACTATAATGATACATATCTAGGACAATTAAAGGACTATACCATATTTCAAAGCTGTTCTTCATCAGCTCAAGACAAGTAGATTTTTTCCAGTGAAGGTTGCTAGAGAGTGTTTGTTTGTTTGGTTGGTTGTTTAATGTGGGCAAAACTTTTTTGTTTCCACTAATCTTGACATACACCAAGAGCTTCCTCATTCTGCTCCATAACAGTTAGCTCCAAATAGAGAAATTTTGAAAGTTATAGGCAGTAAAAAAAGATTATTAAAAAAAAAAAAAAAAAAAAAAAAAAAAAAAAAAAAACACCTGATATTTTTAAANAAAACCCTGGTAATCTTGAAATATATCTACCTTGTATATGTAATAAATACTTTTTGCTTTTCCCTTTCCAAAATAAATCACTTACCATGTGGTTCATCTCGAGTATAATTTAAGCACTGACTGTTGTAGCAGGTGCATATAGCATGACTACTACTAAGCAAAGAAGCACAGACTAATTATTTAAATCAGTTACCAAAAAATAATTATTCTGATTTTATGAAAAAATATAAGAGCAAAGGGTATGCAAACCTAAAACCTAAACCCCATAATGCTGAATACCAGTAAACTGTATTATTTCAGATGCTCATTCCTCTTGAAGTTCATTTTTCATGCACTGAAGTCAGAAAGTAGGAGCGATGTTTTGTAGAGGGCATATTTAAAAGTAAGCTTCTATATCCACCATTTGGCATAGTTTGTTTTTTTTTTGTTGTTGTTTTTTANTTTTTCTGATGAATTTAGCATCTGAATATATGCACTCATTTTTGGAAATTATTGTCATGGATATACACAAACTGTTAGGGTGTTTTGTTTTTTTTTTTTTTTTTTTTTTTTTTTTTTTTTGTTTTGTTTTTTACTCTTTAAGTAAACCAAAGGAGATTTTGATATTTCATTAAAGCTTTTAACTTTGAATTTGAGAGTCTGACCTCAAATTAGAAATTTGACCTCAAATCTCTGGAAGACCATAATCATGATGTATAGTGAAAATCAAGAGAAAAATCATTGCCTCCCAGATGCTGAACGCTGTTTATTCAGTTGCAAATGCCAGATCAGTTTCTCCTGTTCAGTGCAATGCAACACCAGCTGAAGTACTTTAATTTGTTTTTAACCCTGTGGACAAACTGGACTAATGAGATACTGTAAAATGTTATCTAATTTTTGTTAAACATATTCCTCAGATGTAAATAAAATGTTCTCAACAGAACATTAGGAACAGACATTTTACCCACAATACTTTTCATTTTTTCAATGATGACTAGCAGTTTCCATGTCAACTACATACAGTGAAGAGGTTTTGGTGCCATACGGTTTACAGAACCATCTGTGTACTCCAAGGACAGCCTTGATGTGCACTGAAAATGCAAACTTATTTTGTGAAAGGTTAAGTGGCAGAAATATATATCAAAACCTATCTACTGATATTCCCAAAATGAATTTTCCAGCTGTTCATGTCAAATTCTTTTTGTTATTGTTGGAGAATACCATTTAACTTTAGAAGAAAGTTATAAGCCTAGTAACATAGGAACATAAAAAGCAATTTTTTTTTTTTCTTTTTTTTTAAGCAAGCTGTGATAACTGTGTGCTGTAGGCAACTAGACAGAATCTGACTTACTCCGGAATGGAATAATCATTTGAAACTAACAATATCCATTTAGGGTGTTCTTTATGTAAAACTAGATTTGGCTTGCAATACTATTGAAAGTCACATCAGTCTCAGAGAATAATTGAAGCAAAGAAATATTATTTAAGAAATTAAATTAAAGAGGCTCTGATTCTACAAAACAGTTTGCTGTTGTATAGTGAACATTATACGAAGTTTACTACAATCATGTTTTTTTTTATTCTTTTGTTGCTAGTTTTCTTTTTAGTCTTGTGAATTTTGTATTACTTCCTGCACAGAGGATCATCTGCAGGAGCTTGAGATTCCTTCTTCCATTTTTTTCTATATCCAGCTATGGATATTAGACACAAGGATTAAACTTTCCTGCTGCAGGGTGCAAAGTTGCAACTCACAGTTCTATTTGAAATGGAAAAAAAAAAAAAAAAGCAAATCTGTGTTTAACTCTTTAAAGCAGTGTTTGCCATTCAGGGTAGGATTCACTTATTTTAACTTCATCTATCTTGGTTTAAACACATAGTTGTCTTACTCCCTTTATAGTCTATGGAGACAAGCAGCTCCAGAACGCAGTAGTTCCTACATACCATAGAGCGTAACTGGATGTGGAGGAACCCTGGAGGGGTCTCTTGGATTCGGCTTAATTTTTAGAGAGCTACATTTGGGTATGATGAATTCTACCCTTTTTCACAGGAGACAACTACAGGCAGTGGATCTCAAATAGATGAAGAAGATTTTTGACATATGCTTGTACTTGGTACGATGGTCTAGTTGCACCTAGAAATTACTCCCTGTAGAACATAGAAATAGTTTGAATTGTTGTTGTCAGATGTTGTTTGAAATGCGTGTTTGGGTCATCCATACACAATTGGAAATATGACATAGGACCTACAAGAGACTCACTTCTTTTTGAAGTGGCAGCTGCAATCTTGAGTTATATGAGGCATCTCAAATGACACCATCTTGAGTAACTCCTAGCTTATAAGTAAACACTCAAAATTAGGGAGAAGGAAATTTTGGTCTTGTTATCTCTCTGGGCTAATTAATTTTAATTATGGATGAAAAGGACTTTTACAGAAAGGAATGAGAATGCCAGTTTTTATCTCCTCTGCAGAGTAGGGCAATGAGAGTTCTTAGATCTAAGTTTGAATCTCTTGATGTGAAGAAGAAATTGATGCTATGTCTCTTTCTCTGTATAGGTGACCAAATGACTAACCTAGACTACCGTAAAAAGAGAGAAGGAAATGGAAGCAGCTTGGCTACCATTGTCCCTGAATCTGAAAGAAATACGTTGTCTTCTCTCCTCTGACTTTGAAATGACTGCATATAATGCCCCAAAAGTATAAATTGCAAGATGCAGAGGGAGCTAGTGGACTGACATAAGGAGAAACTTAGAAAGCAGCATATACTCCGCGTTTCTTAATGGGTAGCTTAAATCAGTCAACACTCAGTTTACCAATTTCAAGATCCAAAATTTGAGACTTGTAGCTTTCCCTGTGCTTTACATAGGGATGTTGGATAAGTAATTCAGAGTTTGATTTCTGACATGGGAGTATGGTGCCTGAGTCTCATTTTGGATCTAATCCTAGGTCTTGCTTCTCCAGCAATTTTCTACTGTTGGATGAAAAATTAGCTTGTGCACCACTTTGGCAAAAGCAAAAAAAATGCAAACAGTTGGACCTGCCATTAGAATTTTATTCCTTAGTAAAATATTATTACTTTCAGATTTCATTGATTTTAGAGAAATTTCATTAAAATGAAATGGGAAGAAGAATTTCTTTCTCAGTTGTAGTTGGTGTCATATATGTTGATTATTTTTTTCTTAGACACATTCTGAATCAATCCTTAAACACTGTACCTTTTCAAAATATTTCTGGTTATTTATTTTTAAAGTAAAAAACAAAGGAAAAAGTATTTGAATTTAAACAAGACATTCTTCCCTTCACATTCAATAATCTTTCATGTGTTTGATCCTGCAGCCAAGTGGTTATTTCCATGGCAATAAGCAATGTTGGTATCCAAGTCTGAAGCCAAGACCATTCTTCCCTGCCATGAGTGCCAACAGTTAAAATTACCAAGAATTTTTGTTTCTTCTGTTCTTATCAGGACAGTGTTTTATTGTTTCTCTCTGTTACTATCAGCCTGGCAGCTCTTCCCCAGCTCTTGCCTTTTCTTCCAATTTAAACAATGAATGAAATAATTTGAATCAATTAAAAGTATTATAATTGTCCTAAGGCTGTGTTGATTTACTGCCTTCCTTCCATTTCTCTTGATATTCCCTTCTATCTTTTGGATTCTTTCTCTCTTATCTCTGTACCTTTTTCTTTCTCTTTTATGGCAGGGTTACAAACCTCTTTCTTTCTTTTATCCCTTGCCTCAGCAGAGATTTTTCATTGCCTTCATAGCTGCTCTGAAAGGATTTGCAGCTGCATTCCCATGACTCCTCTTCATTCTGGCAGCAACTCACACAGTTTTTTTCTAACAACTCTTGCCTGCTTGTTGTAAGGGTGGGTGTCACATCACTAGTCTGTCAGTTCTTTTGTTAATTAATAGAGACAATGTTAATTGAGGAGTGATTTTGTAAATAGATGTGTTAAACCTGTAAATGTACCCTGTATTAACTCAGTGTTTTCTGTAATCAGAACATTTTCCCACTGAGCTTGTTCATGCAGTTCTTAAAAGTTTGGTGCCTTCTAGCTTGCATTCCAACTGTTTATCAAGTGTTACAGTTTGGGTTTAATGACAAACTTGATGCCAACATCAGAGCAATTTCTGAAGCTTGACTGAAGACTCAAAAAAAAATTTGGATGAGCTTGACTCATTCTTAAGTAAAAGTGGTCTGCTTCAAGTCTGTTGCAAACCACTTAAAATTCAGTGGTTGTCCAGAGATGGTTCAAATTAAGACAAAAAGCACTTTATTCAGTTTCGTATTGATAACTCCCACCATACTACACTATTAAGGCATTACACTGTTACAACTACACTATTAAGACATCCTTTAATTGGACTACAATTTCCTGTTACCATGGAGAACATCCTGGCACATAAGAGCTCAGAATAAAGTTGAATGCTTTTTAACATTTAACATAGTCAGTCTCAGTTTTAGAGTCTGTATTTAAAAAAAAAAATGCAGAATGTGCCCTAGTTAATTTCTAGAGTGCAGTCTGCCACACACTGAAGATCATAGGAAGCTAAAAGCTGAGAGTAGAGGGTAAGGGTTAGTAAAGGCTTTCTCCCAAGAGAAAAATGTCTGTGACAAAGGCAGAGTTCTGGACCATCCTATTTGGTTGCTCTGTATATTTAACAGAGCAAACAACATCCCCAGAGCACAATTCATCCCACCCCTAGTTGGACATCCAAACACCAATGACCCTTCACCAATTACAAAAAGAAGTAGCTCCGATTCAGATACATAACCATTAAGCATCTACACCCAGGTGATATTCTATCTATGGAATACATCATATATTAACTGTTAACTACTAATTAACTCTGAACAGACAGCTGGATGAACCATTAGAAAGACAAATGCCATTGTCTTCAATTCTGTTATTTGAATTTAAGATTATGGATTTGCTTTTCTTCTCTTTTGAATTGATTGTCTTCGATCCCAGACTGTGTTTTTAATCTCCCTGTTATGCGTATACATGTAAGATCCTTTTTGCAGGTCGTTATTATAAAAGGTCACAGTTTTTAGGCTGGCATTGTGACATACCTTGCCATAATTTGAAGCAGTTACACCCTGTAAACTTGCCTCAGTGATGACTGTTCTTATAAGAAAATTTCTTCACTGAAAGGGTTATCAAGCATTGGAACGTTTTGCCCAGGGAAGTGGTTGAGTTACCATCCCTGGAGGTATTTAAAAGACATGTAGATGTAGTGCTTAGGGACATGGTTTAGTGGTGGACTTGGCAGTGCTAGGTTAACAGTTGGACATGATGATTTTATAGTTTTTTTCTAACCTAAATCTTTCTATGATTCTATTGCTTTCATTTTGTACTTACCATCCAAAAGAAAATAGTAGGAGACTGACTTTGTGACAGCACCTTCAGTTATAAAACAGTTCTTAAGGTATTTGATTTCAATGTGGTTTGGTAGGATAAAGTATTGTAAACATCGAATTCATCAGTGTGAAATTAAAAAAAAAAAAATCAACACCTTTCTATTTTCAGTTCAATTTAGAGGAGCAGTGGGAGAGAAAAGGGAACTGAAATAATAAAAATGACAAATGAATAGGAAAAAAGGTAGAGGAAATATTTTCCACTTGTTACAAATAATGAAAAGTAATTTAAATGCTACTTTGCAAAAAGGAATATGGCAGGGCCTTTTTATCTGTTTGACACCACACTTATGATTCCTTTGAGCACCTTTCAAAACAAATTACTTTTTGGTCTTTCGTGATAAATTTTATAACTTTTTGCTTTATCATGTGTAATTACAATATCTATAATGACTCTAAAGCTTGAATGAAAATATTGTACTTGCATATTGTTTATATTAAGGACAAAAAGCCTGTGACATTCAGGAGTAGAACTCCTTATTATATATCAATATAAGGCCAGTGAATTAACACAGTGCCTGATAACATCAAAAAATCCTCTTAATTAATTGCGTTTAAGTTATAATAGAGAAAAAAGAAAACACTTCTTTCTCTAGAAACAGGACTTTTGTAAAGTGACTTTCAAAACTTACAACACAGAAATTATTGTATCCAAAAGAAATTTTCAGCTTTTATTTCACTTTTTTTGTTTTGGCTATCAGTTAAAAGCAACTGTCACAAATGTAAGATTTCTAGTGTAACGTTGTTTAATTTTAACATATTCATACAAGGATTAATAATTAATGGATATGTCTAGTTGTTCTGATTTTAACAATGACAGTGAAGTTTGGGTTTGATTCATTTACTTAATGCTATTCTTAAAGATCTGTCAATAATCTGTATATCAAGACATGTTACCTACTGTAAGTTGATATCATTCCTAAACTAAAGAAAAAATCACCCCCAAATTTTTTGGGAGTTTTTTGGGTTTTGGGTTGTTTTTTGGTGTGTCAGTCCCATCCTCTTCCCTTTCCTCTTCCCCCTCCCCCCCTCCCCCCCCCCCATTCCCCCCCCCCCCC
>VXBH01005943.1:12058-29539 GCA_013400035.1 Rynchops niger | reverse complement strand
GACTGAAAATTCTAGTTATTTTTAGTGGAATATTTTGAAAACATAAATTTCCATATCATCTGTTGGCATTAGTAGTCAAAGAGGTCTAATTTTCTGAAATAGCCTGAAAATATATGATATTCTGAAAGGGACAATGACATGTAGAGAATAGACCTATATTGACTTTTAAATAGAATTTTAATCAAAAAAATGGGTTTAATTTCAAATATATTTTTATATTCTTAATGAGAAAGCCATTTTTACTGAAAAGCAAAATTGTTCCTAAACAAACTACTCACTTTTAATGGCACGAACTGCAACAATTTTTGACCAAAGCCAGAAGGCCATCAATTGCAGTGGTAATATTAAGGGGCTAAAAAAAAAAAAAAAAAAAAAAAAAAAAAAATCAAATTTCTTTTCCAGTTGCTCATGCAATTCATTGTTGAAATTCTCTGAAATTCTCCAGCAAAGGGCTTTTGTGTTTATTTGTTTATTTGTTTCACAGAACAGAGACATTTGATCTATATTTTCACTTTCAAAATGTGAGACCATCACTATGAGTCGCATCCTCTTTTACCATTCCAAATAATTCACCTGTGGTTTTGCACGTTGAGTCTTTGAAGTATATTTAAGAAGTCATCTTCTTTTTGATAAATTACTGAGGACAATCACTCCTGTGCTTTTAGAAGGCACAGAGCACAGGTTGTATTGCCCAGAATTTGAGGATTACTCTTTTGTGTCCCCCAAACCTATTTACAGAGATGATAAAACAAAGTTACAGTCTTACTGTATTTGTCAAGGTATAGATATTATTCGCTTCTTAAAAAACTGTTCTATATAGCTTCCTGACAGTAGGTTTGATTTTATTCTTACCATTGCTGATGGTATTTTCAAAGTAGGTATTGCTATGTTGCTAAATAATTTAGCTCTACTCTACTGGACCAGCACCTGCTCCCTTGATTGCCCAAGCAATGAACATTTTATTTCACTCCTGGGTTCTCTCTTGGATTCATGAAATGAGAGTGTTCCTAAATAAAACATAGGTCCAGCTCTGATTCTAGGTACTAGTCACAAAAAGTATTGTAAACAAGATAATACAAACATTTGGTTTGATCAACACCTTATGCGCTGCTCCAAAATTGTTGCAGCAGGTTTGGCACACTTACAGGTCCCTATACCACACCACGTGTTACATACACCAGTAATTCATTCTATTACAACAAACAAACAAACTTTGGTGGGATGTAGTATTACTATTGTGATGTTTCAGATATGTTACACTGGAGGGGGGGAGAGGAGTGGGGAGGGGGAGACGGATAAAGAAAAAAAAAGAAAAGAACCATAAAGAAAGTAATTATTGCATTTTAGCGTCACAGAAGTGGTGGATGGGGCTAGAAGATCCAGTGTTGTAGATTCCATAAATAGTAGATAGTGTCTAACTTTCTCTGGAAGGGAAAATCTCTTTCACCTCCACAGAAAGCTTTGAGGAGTGTAATTGCAAACTACTTGTCATCACTTGTCCTAGGGCTAGGGGTCACTCCCTGGGTCCAATGCACTTAGTGATGTAAATTTAGCTAAGGTATGTCTGTAACAGTAAATAAGAAAGGGCAAAAGACTTTGGTTGTATAATGCTATGCCTATAAGATACCGGAGTTTGTTCTCATTCTCTGCAAGCAAATGGCACAGCCTATAACATGCCCATATCACCAAGGAAAAAAATCACATTCACAATGGCTACTAGGAGCAGTCTGTAGCTACTGCTCTTCCATGAACTATGTCGAGACTCATCTGGGAGACCATAGCTGATTCCAAGCAGAATGGATGTAAACAGACAGTGACACCTGGCTCTAAGAGCCAGTGCAACTATGTACAAGACCTGCTGTTTGTTAATATAATGCAGATTTCTCAGCACTATAGAGTGTTATGAAAAATGATTCATACATGTATTGTTTTTTCAACTTTTTATTCTAGTATTTTTTCTATAGTATTGGCTTACCTTAGACTCAGACACAGCCTCCCAAATGAAATAACACAGAGGAATTGTCATTTCTGTGTTTTGTGACTCAATGTTTCTTTAATATACTATTATTACTTACAGTACACCTGCTTTTTGTCATGTTGTGTTATAAATTAATATGCAACTTTCTGTCTACCGTGACTCCCTGATCAATTAAACTTTCATGTTTTATCCCTCTTGTTGAGTGCAAAGAAAGAGTCTCATTTTTCCTTATATGTAGCTTACTTTTTTTCTCATTCAAAATCTTGTTTTGATTTGTATATACATTTATTCAACTTTTCTAGCTTGACTTTTGTTATATTTATGTCCTTACCATTTAAAAGGTCCCCTGAATAAGTGCAATCTGCAAATAGTATTAACATAATGTTTGTTCCCTCCTAAGTGCTCTAATGAAGTTGTTAAAAAGGAACAGTTGTGACACAGTTGGCAAATTCCCTGGAGTTCCTGACCGAAAGCATGATAACTCGAGCCACAGAGTTTAAGAGATCTATTTATTAAGAACAACTAAACAAAAAAAGTTCTAGTTTGTATTTTTCATTGGACATTTACCATTTCTTTTGATAAAATTCCTTGGCATACCTTCATTTACAAGTTTGAAAAGATAAAATAAAATTGAATTTCACTGAACTATCTTTTTAATGGATACAGTAAAAAAAAAAGGAGGAAAATGAGAGATTTCTGAACTTCACAGAACTAGAGGAAACCCCATTCACTATTACAGTACCAAAAGCATCCCCAAATATTAATTCTGATCTCAGATTCTTGGTGTATATAAAAAAATATTGAGTCATAAAATTATTCATTACTCTTATTCATTCTTGGCTGACATTTTAGATGTCCAAGTTCAAAATCCAGTCTGAACTGCTACATCGCTCCTATCACTCTTTGTTTGTATGTATTTTCTGAATAAAGTTCTAACAGGCACGCACAAAAATGCCTCTGTCTTGGAAGTACTCAGAGACTCTTAGTTCTTTTTTTTTTTGGATCTAACATATCCACAAATCATCTCTGTTTCCAAGTCTCATTTGGTAGACACTCTCACAAAATGTCTACTGGATTTAAGCTAGAACAAACCGCAGGCCTGGTCCTCTTTGATTGCTCAGTGATTAAATAATTCATTCAGGATATAGGAAACTAACACTCAATTCCAGTTTTTGCCTCTGGGGATTCTAACCTGCACTTCCCATGCGAATGCGTTAAATTAGGTCATGTTCTGCAACGGGGTAATTTCAGTCTGTCCTGCTCAATCTGTTCCACTGTGCATAGTCTAGGTAAATATTCATTAAGCTGGAGAGAGAGAGCATGCTAAAGCCAGGAAAAGGTTTTGGCTCTTGGCTAATAGACTGAAAACTCAGACTTTAGGGTCCCTGCACAAGGGATGGATAGAATGAAGCACCTCAAAGTGCAGGTCCAAAATGATGCATTCAGACGAGATGCTACTAATAGCTTATCAATGAGAAACACTACAGAGATCTTACCTTCCACAGGGCACATGTGCCTCATCCCTAATCTTAAAAACCATCGCCAATTATAAGCATCCTTTTAAAACATCAATTAGAGATTAAACATTTATTTTACAGCAAAATTTATGGGTCATAGTAGTTGAAGACTGCACTTTGATGCTGAAAACAGGTTAAACTGCACAGCTAGTAGCAGCTCAAAAGACCCAATGCCTTTCTCAGTGTCGGCAACGGACATTGTGGGTCACCTATGGCTCTGAAGCAACTCACACACTAAATTAAGCCAGCAAGCATTAGCACGAAGCAACTAGAAAGAGTCCTCTGGAGCTGCTTGAAGCCTGTGAGACCAAGTGCAGTGAATGGCTTAGTATGCCTTTAGTTATGCTCCCAGAAACAGTCTGCAGTATAGGCTAGCCATAAAGCAGACAACTGAATGGGAGGCAAGATAAGGTGGAACATGTCCTTACTGCTGTGACACTATATACCAGTTTAAACATGTAAATATAAATATGTAAATATACTAATTTTCATGTAGGTAGCTATTTCTTGCATATTCATTTGTAAAAGACATCTTTGTATCTTAATATCAGGAAATTATTTCAAAGACTGTTGACTGAAGCTCTAGGAATCACAGATACACTGGTATTAAGTTTATTTGCATCCTTAATAATAATTAACATTTTCAGCATTTTACTTCTGTCTTAATAATTAAAAAAAGAAGGTTTTGGTGAGTGGGAAAAAAGCAACAAACCAACACTGAAATCTTCAGTGGCACTTGGTGGTGCTGTTGGATAAGAAGAATGTAGAGGCGTAACAACACAGGGTGAGAAAGATTGTTACGGAGAGTTAAATAAAATTAAAAGAACGACAGCTTCATTCACCTCTGTCATATCCAATATTTCATTTCTTCTTTTGACACCATGATTTTAAATTAGGGAGAATTGTAATTCCTGGTGGCTTGTATTCTTGATAACTCGCACAGGGGATACAGATCTTTAACAGGAATTTCATGCCTCTGAAGACTGACAGTTAATGAGGCTATTATTTTCATTTTTAAATTGCCCAAATGTGGGGTAGAAAATTGGTGGTTTCATATATCTTACTGTCATCTTTCAGTGCAAATTTTATTCTTCACCTTTTAAAACCTCTTATAATATAAGGTGAACACCGAAATCATCAGATGATTCAATACCATATTTTCTATTGCAATGAGTATTTCATTAAGCCAATAACCTTGTTTCCCAGATATAAATGGTACATGTTTGAAAGAAAAAGATGAATATCTGTGCAAATTGCTTTGGCTGATGTAACATCTTGACATTGAACTGCATGTTCAGAACCCTGCTATCATCTAATTTACAATCCTTCTTCAGAAATGTCCTTTTTCTAAAAGGTGTTCAGTGCAGTAGCTGTAAACAAAGCCTTCAATTTGGCAATCATCTCTGCTTATTGTGGTTTAAGCTAAAGGCACTTAAAATTTCAGCGAAGCACCTTGGGATCATCCAGTATCTACCGAAGAGTGTTCAGACGTCCATTTTAAAAATTACTAAATAGACTAATTATGCAATGGCTAATTTATAAATGGGTGGGGGAAGGGGGGAGGTAAATGGCATATTTGGGTTTTGAGGTATTGTGCTAAAGTTCATTTTAATTATTAAAGTCATCATTGTGTTAACTCTTTCATCAGGTTTAGTGGGTTTTGAACTTCTGGTGCTCCCACTAAGATTACATTATAACACTTTATGTGGGGTCAGAAAAGATGTCAGAGCTTCAGCAGGGATTTTCAATGACAAAATGAAAGTTTTAGAATTGTACTTTGCTTCAAAGAAAGTGTCTCAGCAGTGGCACTCTTTGTCACATTTGTAGGCAGACACATCATTAGCATCTTTGACTTATAAGAATAGGAAGCCTGAGGGCCCAAATTTTCCCTCTTTACAGTTAAAAGGTGAGGCACTCAGACTGTGCTTGTGGCAAACTGCTGTTCTCAATATAAGGGGCAGAATAAGCTCACAGTGTATTTCCACCTTTCACCTTGGTGCCCTATGTGTAATTTCATTTGAGTTTTGTTCTTTGGATTCAAATCCTACGTGAGATCCTGAGCATCCTTAACTGCCATTGAGATCAGCGGCATTTGTAAATGTAGAGCATGTTA
Source organism: Rynchops niger (assembly GCA_013400035.1). NCBI lineage: Eukaryota > Metazoa > Chordata > Aves > Charadriiformes > Laridae > Rynchops > Rynchops niger. Next base: position 23,931 of record VXBH01005943.1, on the reverse strand, counting down.
TCAGCACATTTTTAAATGCAGAGTATGTTATCAGGACCTCTCGGGATCTGGTTCAAAGCCTTGCTGTGTTTGATTTATTTTGGATGTATTTGATTTGTATTTTATTAAAAGAAGCCCCTTCAAAGGTAATGGATAACATGCTTCAAAGACAAAATGCACTTGTGATCTCACAGAAACAGCATGGTCTATTGGGTAGGTATTAGCCTGGGAAAACAGGATTGGGATTTCTGGGTGTTTCCATCATCATTCATTGCCCTGCTGAATGGCCTGCAGCAAGTGGCTCCCTCGCTGTGGCTTGGGTTGTACTTTTTTTTCCGTCTGTAAATACAGTCCGATGAGGAAAAGCTGATGTAAAAGTTTGGCATTGTTACCACGATCAGAAGAAGGTAGTGCTTCTTCCCAATGGGGTAAAGGGAGGTGGACATGAAGAGAACCTGGAAATACACGTGGACTTTGCATGTTCTGTATTTCTTTGCACACATCTGTATCTAAATATACCAGTGTTCAGTCATCTTCTCCTTTCAGTGTAACTAGATATTTGCTATGTATTTCTAAGCCAGCTCTTGTGTGTAAAACCTTTTTTAAGCAGGCTAAAGCAAGCAGTAAGTCCAGATACAGTACAGAAATATACATTTCTTACTGTACACATATTCTTTGTTCCTCATCCATTATTCAAACTGCTGTAGAAAAAGCTTGTATGTGTGACATGAGGCTAACAAAAATGTTGCAGAAGTCAGTATTTTCAGATATTAGCATCTATTGTTTGGCACCTAAATCCGTGTGAGTTGTTTTCTTCCTACTGTGGTAAACAGTCGTCTTTTTTTCACCATTCTTTTAAGCATTGCAGTCATGGAGAATAGCTGCCTCTCTAGGGGATGTGTATACTACAGTTTGTACCTCAAGCCCCAGAGTAAACATAAACATTTATGCTGTTATGTCAGTAATATAACCTCCCTACTCCAGCTGAGTATTCCCCTGATTATGCAGCCAAGAATCACATTAGCCCTTTCAGCCACAGCACCACACTGGGAGCTAGCAAGATCATGTTCAGCTGCTTTTAACTTGAAGGAACAGATTGTTAGAAAGTAACATGTCCTCAGCTTCCTTGATTTAGAGCCTGGGTAAGCCTCTGTGAAGCGAGAGTTTGGGGACTTCAGTGAGATCAAATGCAGCCATATTCTTGTCTAAATAGGAAATATTTAATGCAGTATTACGGTTTAGTTTGCCTACTTAGCATCATTTTGGGATGCTCACTTCTCCTACCACTCTAGGTAGCTGATACAGTCACTGGAGTGAGCAGAAAGTAATTGATAATTAAGCAGATAATGGGTAGTAGAGGTGCACTAAAGAATACAAGCAATATTTCTGTGTCTGTCCTTTTTCGACAATACATTTTCTTTTTGCTTTGTGACTCGATGGAACCACTGCAACAGAAAAATTATCCCAGAGCTTTAGTTTTATTAGAAGATGGAGGACCGGGTTTTAGTGATGCTGTTCCCACAACCAGCACAAACTAGCCCCAAAGCTGCTGTAAGCAGTCTGGCAAGTTCATTACGGTGCAGAGGTGATCCAAAACTAAGAGTGAGATGGGATTTTTCTCTCCTCGTGCCTGAAGCTGGGAAAAACTGGCATTGTTCTAAGAAAACATAAATGGCCAGTGTGTTGTTTTTCCAGGAGTTTTTTTTTTTTTTTTATCTTGCAAGGGAAGACAGTTCAAATACTCTTCCTTTTTATAGTTCAATGAAATGAATACTTAAGAGGTTTTGGTTTGTATAAGGACCCCAGTTAAAAAAAATAACAACATTGAACCTGAATTGATAATCTAACTCCTCGGTCGTGGGGAATTTTGCTGCTAGTGTAAGCAGCATCATAGTGCTCTGATTCAACACAAAGCCTTATGTCATCCTTTCAAACTGGCTGATATATCTGTATATCTGTTGATATATGTGTATCAGCCGATGCTCAGTATCTCACCTACATTTTCCATTTTTAGGCAGAGATGTCATGGAAAAGAAAGAAAAAATCTGACATATTTATACTGTAGTGGTTTTATCTAAACTCTACTTTTCTTTTATCCACAGAACTAAAAATATTATCTCCACATGCTGCTTTAGCGATGTAATCCTCTCCTTTCTAGCCTGTCATAGAACTAATTTATTCCCATAAATTATTGCTTAATTATCCCTTCTCCCTAACTTGTGTTATCTAAGGGCTTGAGTAGCCACATTGTAAACTTCTGCAGGGAGTTGATCTGGCTAAGGACTAACACATTTTTTCTTCTTTCTTTTTTTTTTTTTTTTTTTTTCCTAAATTTCTTCCTTTGACAAGTGAATTTTCATCCATTCAGATCCCCATAATGTTTCAATACATTTACAGAAGACATAGTGCCAGTGCAATGCAATAGAGTGCACAGCTGGGGATGGAAAAGGCAACTGAGATCACAGCAGTCTCAATTTAGATTTGTTGCAATGATTATGGATATGCACCTTTCATTTCCTGAATTTAAGCTGCTGCTGAGAGAAGTGATCCCTGGGGAACTGTTAAGGAAGCTGGACAAAATATTTTTAACTGGATCAGTTCATCATGCAGCTACATGAACCTCTGTGTTGGCAGTTAGAAGGTGACACAAGCTAAAAGCAAGCAACTGAGAGAATGAGGGATACTTGTTTAGTGACAGTGACAGTTTATTTCATCCTGTCACTGAAACTTGGTATGCTCTAATTAGAACACGTTTTAATTAATAAAACAACAACAAAAAACAAACAAACAAACAAAAAAACCTCCAACCAACCAAACAACAAAAATATTATTTGTTTTTTAACTATTTTAAAACAGCACACTGCTCCAGTGTTCCTTGAGACTATGTGTGTTCAGACAACACTTACACTTTTCCAGAGGAATTTCACCCTGACCATTCTTCTCAACCTTCCCCCTTCTTCAGTCTCCCTCCTTTGCCTTCTCAGCTCCTCTAGATGCACAGAATGCAAGGAATTATGTAGGAGAATATAGAATGTATTTCTACGCTGTTATTATCTACTGATTTGCAAGATTTCGGGGCTGTTGCTCTTCAATTCTGAGATAACCAATTCTGATTGTCTCTAATCATATTAGTTGCCTTTGAATACTATTCAAACTTGTATACTTCTTACAATAAAGTGGAGATGACATCTAGTGCAAATCAAATGTATGTAGAACTTGATACCTAGATAGGAATGTATCATTATTCTTGATAAGCTTCTCTCAGACTTGCAAAGTCCAAAGAATACAATTCCATGCTTTATAAAGTATCACTGTAACTAGATGGTTTGCTGTTTTCTAAAATATTACAACCCATGAAAACACTGGCTTTTTCTGAATTATGCTTATAACATGATAGTAAACAGTAACATGGTTGCAAACTAGATTTATCCTACATCCTTCAGGCTGAGGTCTTAAAATGAAACATAACTAATTAAATTATGTGTGGTGAATAAATCACACAAACATGGGAATTTTTTGTTACAGAAATGTATTTGCTTTTGGTTTTTTTTTTTTTTTAGATTATTTTAATGGAAGAAAGTTTGAATATTATTTAATGCCCACAACCTCAGAATTTTACCAAATATGTGATCATAAAATTAATTTTAACAGAAGTGTTTCCCTGATATATAAGCTGGTTACAATCAGAAAATATGATACTGATACTAAGTCAATATACTCTTTCCATTTAAAAAAAAATCACAATTTCTGATGAAATGGATGAATGCAAAGTCACATTAGAAGTGATTTCCCCAGAAATTAAGTAGTTATTATTAGGACCAATATATTAGACATGGAACTTTGCCATATTTTTTAAACCCTAACTAGGCACTTTGTCTAGTATACTTTGTCTCCTAGTTCAGTATTAAATTTTGTATTCACTGATGAAGCTTTTACTTTTTGAGTTACTTTCTAACTCCTTTTGTCTATTATTAGAAATTTTATGGTTTAATTAAATTACCTTATTAATTAACATGGAAGAGTCTTCTAATATACTGCTTCTCTTAACTTACCTAAGTCTTTTACAGTTCACCTGATTTGTTATTTTTATTGAGTTACAAAACACTCTGTTGGCCTACAGCATCTTCTACTTTCACTAGCATTCTTAGGTGAAAAAAACATCAAGCAGCATAAAAACATAAGTACGACTTTTATTAGTGTCTTCACTGGCATTTCAGTTGTTACCAAAGGTCTCCAGCTGACTTCATCAGTGAATGGATTGGTACAATTTCCTTCTAACCGGATAATAAACTCACGAATATTTTACAGCTTTCATCGATACTTTGTTGTGAAAATTAAATATATCTCTTGTGCAAAAGCCCAATATAAAGCTCTTCATAACATCTACTATCTGCATCCTGGCTTTAGAGATAGAGGAACTGCATAGCCTGCACATGAGTACTGGAATATGAGTAAAAGGATGTATGTGTGTAAAACAGTCTCTGTTCTTTCAAACTGGGTGCAACGACTTTTGCTTCTTTATCCATGTTTCACCTTCAAAGAGCCAAAATAATCAGTCTTTGTTTTAGAATGGCCTTATATACATGTACACCAGAGATCACTGGGGCCCTGCAATCTAGATGTTTGTAAGCAGCACATAAATTCTAAACCCAAAGAATTTTCTACTATAAACTGGGAAAGTTATAATCTGTCAGTAAAAGCTCAATTCAGAATATTAATAGCATCATTGATGAATTTTGGTTGGAACCAACTACTAGACCTCAGCTAGTCCAACCCCTGCTCAAAGCTTGTTTGTGAGTTAGATCAGATTGTCCAGGGCCTTCCACTGCCTCTCTGTGCACAGCTGGGGCACAAACCCCAGCTGTTTACTTAGGAACTGAGGGTCATACTGAGGCACAAGTGGCTTTTTTGCAGATGTTTGGAAAGTCCCTCAAGGGGTCTTTTGGTTAGTAAATGTGTACAAATAATCCTACAATCTCCATCTGCATAGAGAAGCCACTGCTGCCTTTGAGATGCTCCAAGGTATACCCTCCACTGTTGGTGCTAGTGTGTGCTGGCAGCCTAGGACATGTTCAGCCAATTTTTAGTGTTTTGCATGTGTCTGTTCTTGTGGTGTCAGCAGGGCTAGAGTTTGGGACATTTTCACACATTACCCCTCAGCATATACTTCCCTTTTCTTTAGTTTTGTTTTATTTTGAGGACTACTTCTTCGTCCACACCCATAAGCACCTTCTAGAATGCATTCACATAAACTTCCACGGAGAGGTCTTTTCTGACACCCCGTGCAGCCTCAGGTTGGAAAAGCTGAGGAAGACCCAGGAAGCCCCATTTAGGTTGAGGACATCAGTCTTCCTAGAGGTAGTTGAATCAGCCAGGGCAAGGTACCATTTTTTTCTGGTGCATCACACCATTGCTACTCTGACTTCTCCACCTTCAAGGCCTTTTGCATGTCCTTGAATGCCAGTTCCCATGATAATGCCTTGTTCTTGTTTCTGTGTCCTTGTTGTGCCACTGGTTGCTAGAGCTTCCCATCAGTTAAGCAGGAAACCCAGCATAAGTCTGCCTTGTCCTCCAAGACTTTCTGCAGAGCAGAGGACTTCATGGGGTCGTTTGTTCCCCTGTCATGGTTCTCAGCCCTAGTGAGTCTGTGTCATACTGCTTTCTCTCTTGCTGTGCTCCAGAGGTGCTCTTATGCATAGATTTGCTCTGTCATTGTCACAGGGAACATTTTGGAACGCACTGGATTTCAAAGTATTGTTTTCTTGAAACTCACATTTAGAAAATATTCTAACACACATAAACCAGAACCTTTCATACAAAAAAATTGAATATTAGTTATATAAATGTCTTAATTTTCTTATGATCAATTTGTATAGGTTTTTTGTTTTCTTGGTTAAAATGCCAATCTTGTAACTTTTTCTTTTATACAACAAGTAGGTTACCAATTTTATACATTGTGTAATGATTTCTTTTCTTAATTATCCCCTGCTTTGAGAAAAATAATAACTTAAAACATACATTACCCTGACCTCTATTGAAGTATCTGAGTTACACAAGAAAAAACTACTGAATTCTGAGCAAGAACAGCTGGGAAAATAAATTCAAATAAATGCCTGGCTTAATTATTCTTTTCTATTTGCAAAACGTCTATAGGCAAATCATTATTTCCTCACATTAATTCAGCATTCAGGTTTGCTCAACAGTTTTTCACTTGATTGATTGAATGAGTAACTGCGAAGGGTTCAAAGTACCCGTATGTTCAGTATTCAGCTTGGCTGACAATTAAAAAGCTGTTTCTGATCTCTAATTCTTCTACAGTTCCTCATTATCAAACATCCCTTTGTGGCCTGTATACCACAATATCTGAGGACTTTGCAATCTAACACATATTTATTCTTATAGCTTATGAACTTAGGAATTCTTCCTTTTTTCTCCATTTTATGGATGAGAACCAGCACAAAGAAAGCCAGGTTTTCTTAAAGGTGCTTAGGCATAATTCCACTAAACAAGAGAAGCAACACCTCATCTCTTGCCAGCTTACTTCCTGGAAAATTCAGCAGCCAATAAATGTTTTGGCTCCCAGTATGATATAAAGAAGAGACAAATGCCTAAGGAATGGATTTTCAGAAACCTGCAAGCTAAGCAGAGCCTATGTCAGTTAGATATGAGACAAATCCATACAGAAGGCCATAAATAAAAGCTGTGACTTACAATCCTTCAATTCCAGCCATCCAGAAAACAATTGATCCAACAAGCTTAGGTCTAAGGAACTAATGCTGTTGAAAAAATGAGGCACATCAATCTCTAGTAAGTACTAGAGGAGCATAAAATGCTCACCTCCCCCTTCGGGATCAGTGGCAAGCTACTCATTGTTTCCAGATAGAAAATGCCTTTTGGTTTTTATAGGCACATCAGGGTCCTGAGGATACCAGCAAGCTCTAATGTCTCTGACAAGCTTCACCCAAAGCACCTTCCCACACGTACCCTTCCCATGGCCCCAGGGCATCATGACAGCCCTGCATCAGGCCCAGGGACTGCCTGAGCTGTGTGGTAGGCGTACTTATCTCCAGTCCTGCCTTTGTTTCCATCTGTTCTTGTTCCTCATTCGCCTGGCCCTGGCGCATCATGTGCTGTTCTGGGGATGGACCAGACCCTGGCACTGCCTGCTGTGCTCAGACTCTGTGGGATTCTGCCCCATCAGTGACAGCACCGTCTGTCCTGAGGACACTCACATCTTCTGGATTGTGCCTTGGACAAACATGAAAAAATATCAACAATGCTCTCTTTGAGAACTGATAAGTGCATCAGCTTTGTTTAGGACAAAAAAATACACTGATAGCTCCTTTTTTCCTACTCACCATGTTCTCTGATTGTCAATGCTGTCATCATACTCAAAAAGCTCAGAAAGTAACCAGTTTTCTGGAACAGCTTTTCCCAGGGTAGGGAGAGCAAAAATCCTATCTTGTTCTCTTAAGGGCATACCCATGAGCCAAACTGAGAGTTCTACTTGGCTGAACTGGCCTAGAGAACTACAGGTTGTCTGCCATTTCCAGGCCATATTCCAGTGGTTTTCACCTCAATTGTTGAAATATATTAATTAGATTATTATAAGTTATCCACACCAGAAAATGGAGTTTGGAGCTCTGAAAATATTTAGGAATTCAGCTAGCATTTTGTGTATAGTTTGGACAAGAAAAGTCTGGCGATGTGGGACAACACAGAGAGATTGCTCATAGACAGGATTCATCTTGTTGAATATCAAGCACAGGATTCAAATCCAGTTAAAAAATCAAAATTTAAATGCTGACATTTAGAGGTCTGCCATAATTTTATATGTTTACTTAAGCCTAAATATGGAAAACTTATTAAAATTGAGGTAAAGCTTCATGGGTTTGGGAGGGAGGTTGTTTTGTTGTTGTTTTGTTGGTTGGTTGGTTTGTATTTTTCTTTATGATCTACAAAAAGCAAAAAGTTAACATTTCCATACTCCATACAGGTAGAATGTATACTTTTACAAACACTTTAATGTTCAAGCTTCACAGTAATATACATTTATTCAGAGAAGAAATGTGCTTCTGTCTGTTAGCTTTATTTATTTTATTTTTGGTGGTGCAGGTAATTGTAAAAATTTGTTGTTGTTCTTTTTATGTTTAGTGAGGCCTGATAAATATAAGCTGCAAAGACTCCCTTTATGTTCGTATCTTTATCTTGATGGGCTAAAATGAGCAAATGTATAGATGTTATTAAAAAACTGTCTTGTTTATGTCCCTATTGATAATTCCATACTTTTTCAAATAAATATCTTTTGCACTACCTATCAGCTAAGCTGGAGATCTTAAAATTATTCAATAAAGAAAACAAAATTAATTTCATTTCAGTGAAGATAGGGATGAATTGATGACTCAGTAGACAAATTGCAGTGTCTCCAAATAAAATATTATCCTATGAATAAACCACAATCTTTCACAATCCCCCAAATCAATAGATGCCATATTTCTTAGTCAAAGGTTGGCTCTTAAGAATATATAATTCATTGCAAAAATTGCTTTTGAAACAATCTTTGACATACACAAGAAGGAAAATGTGATAAACATTTCAATATCAAATATAAGCTTGTACAATTACTTGAAAGCATAGGACCATATCCTCCTATGAGATTCCAATGAATTGTCCAATTAAATATTTTCCAGGGCATGTGAAAGTAAAAAAAAAGAAGCCTTAAATAAATCATGGTGGTTTGGATAACTGCTGTAAAAACATTACAATTCTAGCGCTTTATCTGTCTGTGGTGATTTTATCCTGTGATTCTAAATTTGTACTTCAGAGAGATTATTGTCTTACAACTGATCCATTTTTCTTTCTTGAAAATATTGAGATATTTCTTTGATTAAGTTTTCCAAAGTTCTCTATTGTTCTTGTTTGTTTGTTCAAAAATGGAAAGACTATAGGAAGTCACTGTAATGAATCAACTGAAGATTCCCTGTAGTAATTTAATTTCATGAGTGTCCTGAATCTTGTAATGTGAAGTTTACACTGTGAATTCTTTCTCCCCAGTAAATCTGAAGAAAAAGGTGGAACATGTCTTTGTTGCAAGTAGGATTTGCAACTCAGGCTCCTGAGCAGAAGTCTTCCCTTTTATTTTACACTTCATTTTGAGACTTGGTAGCTGTACACTCAGTTGATTTTTGAAGTCTTCATATACACCATGAAAGAAACCTGAACTTAATTATTCTCAGGATTTTATAATTCTATTGATAGGATTAATCAATCTAGATCAGATTTTTCTCTCAATATCCTGATTTCTCGATCAGTAAGGTCGTTCTTTTGTTACCTCATAAGCATAGAAATAACTAGATGAAGATAGTGCAGCGATTGCTACAACAATGACACCTACATATGACAGAGAGAAAAAAAATATTTAGTAGTTATTACCTTGAGAATTTGAGGTTCTAGCATTATGTACAGACATTATAATGTTGTACTGTTAAATACTAATCACGTCTACTAAAAGTACAGGAAGGAAAAGAAGCAAACAAAAATAACAAAACTCTTAGAATTACCTAGTTTTAAAGGTTACTTATTAGACGTAAATTACCGGCTCTATCTACAGTTATTGTTTTTTCCATCCAGATCTGAAAGTTTTTCAATATTATTAGACAGTGATTTGTAATTATGAGAATAAAATCTTAGTTAAAAAAATATTTATTTTTTTTTTAAATCCTATATTAATTTCTTTCTGCTCTAGTGATGCTGAGCATAAACACGTGGTTTGTGAGCAGGTCAGATGGCTAAATATTACTTTAAACACTTAGTGACATTTCAAGTTCTCTGAGACGTCACATCTAGGACCTTCACCAAAGAGAGGTAAATACTGCACCAAACCTATGAAAGAGTCTCACCACCCTTTGCTGGTACCTTAAGGCTGGGTGAGATACTTCTTCATCTCAAATGGTTACTTAAGTATTGAGCTCCTTCATTCTCTCACAAAGTCTGTAGAAATATTAGAATCATAGAGCATAAGAATCCCTCCTATTAGAATCAAAAGCAGCTGCTGTTTCTAAAATGTTGAAGTAAATATTGAACTTCAAGATTAAAAAAGAGAGACAATAAAATTCAATTTTTTCACTTGTATCAAAACGTCTGCAAAATGTACGTGGGCCCACACTTGGTTGATCATTTAGCCTTCATATAAGAAGTTGTAGGATCATCACCTTAATCTTGTGAGGCCCAAAGGATGTCATTATTAGGCCGTTCACTCTAATTTTTATCCCACAGTCCAGTGAGTGGCGTCAGCTAAGTTTAGATAATGAACAATTCAGGTAATAGTGTGGATTTTTAAAGTATTCTGTAAGTAGTGGGAGACACCATTGTTTCTCTGGGAGTCACAGAGATATGTACAAATTGCTGCTAACTGGAATTATTCTTATCCCTCCACTATGAAGAGCCAGTCCACACAGACTCTCACAGATTGCAGAACTGAGGACAGACAAGCAATGGCAGGTGCAGAAAGTTGCCTGGTGGAGAGTTGGCTACAGGAACAGGTGAACTTTATGTTTTCCCACCAATTCCACTGGCTGTTATAATTAACTATCTTTTCACACTGAATTCATGTCAATATTCACCCCAGTTTTTTAAGTACAAGCTTGCCAGTCATCTAGGAAATAAGAGGCCATTATCATATGACCAGGTCATATGAGGAGAGGCTGAGGGAGCTGGGCATGTTTAGCTTGAAGAAGAGGAGGCTGAGGGGAGACCTCATTGCCCTCTACAACTACCTGAAAGGAGGTTGGAGAGAGGTGGGTGTTGGCCTCTTCTCCCAAGTAAATAATGACAGGACCAGAGGAAATGGTCTGAAGTTGCAGCAGGGGAGGTTTAGGTTAGATATTAGGAGGAATGACTTTACTGCAAGAGTGGTCAGGCACTGGAACAGCCTGCCCAGGGAGGTGGTTGAGTCACCATCCCTAGAGGTGTTTAAGAAACGTCTAGATGTGGCACTTCAGGGCATGCTCTAGTGGCAGGGATTGTAGGTTTTTTGGTTGGACTCGATGATCTCAAAGGTCCTTTACAACCATGAATATTCTATGATTCTGTGATCTTAATTTGTGCTCAGAGAACTTCAGTATTTAATCTGTTTACAGGCTTGGAAGCATCTTGAGATTCAAATGTATACACTTAGCTAGAATCTTCACCTTAACACACAAGATTGTGGCATTTGGAGTAGACAGGGTTGAAAAGCTGAGGGTATGTGGAGAGATGCTTAAATGCACACATAAGGTCTTTTAGGATATACTGTGCTGAAAAGGCATGGAGGATGACAGGCTGGAAGGGTGAGTGTAGCACGTACTTCTCAGCCTTCTACTTCAGTCCTTGCAACATCCATTGTCTTGTTTGAGTGCTAGTTATAAAAAGTAAACCCAACATGGAAGGGGTGATATTTGCTGAGTGCCTGCAATGCCCTTTGAAGACAATTAATGGCATGAATACTTTGCGCTAGTTAGGCAGGAGAAATCTCATACACTGCACTTCAGTAGCAATTTCTGTGGCACAAGACTTTAAAGAGGATCCTGCAACACAGTGGGAAGGTGCATTTGACAGAGTGATTTAGAAGTGTATTCTTCCCCAACCCCCTGACCAGCTCTTTGTTCAGGTAAAAAGGGAATTTGTATTCTCACTGATAATACTGACAGGGCTTGGGGCTGCAACATTGTCATATCTTGTAGTCTTTTTCTGTATCTCTTGATACATGGTATATTTTGTAAAGATTCACATGACTATCAGATGCCCTGTTTTCATGAACAGAAAAGCTATTATTGTTACTGCTATGAATCTGATCCTAGTTTCTAAAGCAGCAGAAAACAAAGCAACACACACACACGGGGAAAAAAAAAAAAAAA
>VXBH01005941.1:183571-214354 GCA_013400035.1 Rynchops niger | reverse complement strand
AAAAAAAAAAATTAGAGGCAGTCAAGCCCTTCAGGAAATTTCATATATGCTTGCTCCATTCTTTTTTCTGTAGTGTCCACTTATTGCCACTGCTAGGGAAAAGATACTGGGTGTGTACTTTTGGTCTGACTTAATACCATCAGCCTCATACTCTGTTAATTAATTTCTTGACCAGTGTCAGACTTACCTTCCTTCTGTCTGTATTCCATTCTTGCAGTTAGATCAGTGAAATGCATAAATTCTTCATGAATGTTCCTGAGGAGGGGAAGCGAAGAGAGAGGTGCTGATCTCTTCTCCCTGGTATCCAGGGAGTGGTCACATGGGAATGGTTCAAAACTGCATCAGGGGAGGTTCAGATGTGACAACAGGAAACATTTCTTTATTGAGAGGGTAATCAAACACTGGAACAACCTTGCCAGAGAGGTAGCGAATGCCCCATGCCTGTCAGGGTTTAAGAGGCATTTGGACAACACACTTAGTAACATGCTTTTGGTCAGCTCTAACGTGGTTGGACTAAATGATCCATGTAGATCCCTTCCATATGAACTATTCTATTTTATTTTATTCTGAATCTAATTGAGGGATCCTCAATTAGAAACACTGTAAAATACTTTCCATCTCTTTAATTGTCACATAGGTTAAAAAAAAAAAAAAAAAAAACAAACCTGTGCATAAAGTGGGAAACATTTTAGTGTCACTTTGAAAAGTAACAACACTAATTAATATCACACCCATCAAGCCCTCATTTTGTGATCTTGCAAAGGAGAATGAAGCATAATGCGGTGACAAATGAATAGTGAGTGCCCACCCACTCACTTCTCTCTCTTCAGAAAAAAATAAAATGTTTAGACTGTAGCAGCTGTATTCCAGTTTAACTTAAATGGTCCCAACAGCTAAGAAGAGTAAAACAATTAATGAAATTCACCAAAACAAACCTATTTTTTGCAGCTTCTGGTACTATATGTAACACAGAAACCAACCTTCCTAGGCTTGTTCTGTGTGTTTTGGAGATTTTTGAATAGCTTGGAAGAATGGTTGAAGAATTATCTCAGTTTGAGACAGCAATCAAAACACAGTAGCAAAGCTGAGCACAATGAGACAGTTTCTAATAGCATTTAGATTAGAATACACCTAGACTAGCTGTCTTGTTTTTTTCACTAGAGTATTGTACATTAAAAACTGTCTCAGTAGGTTGATTTTCACTAAAAAAAAGAGAAACAAGTGATAAAAATATCGTGCTCTTTTAGTTCTTTTCGCACTGAAATTAGTCTAAGTATTTTCTGCTTATCCAAAATATTACAGCCTCAGTCTCTTCCTCAGTATTTGAGTCAGACATAATCATACCCAAAAGACCAACATATCCATTGTCGTTCAGATGCTGTAGTGTTTTTCACTCTGCGGGAAGTAAGATTACTTTGTCAGCAGGAGGTTTTCTGCTACATCCATTGAAAAGCTGATGTTCTTCAGGAATCTTTTATAAGATTATATCAGTGGCAGTGACTACAGAAGAATCAACAGAGGCAAGTGTCAGCAGAGCTAGCAGCATTGTACACAGTCACAAAAAGAAGAAGCTGGGCCATACTGAAAGGATTGTGATTCTCAAGGAGTGCTGATGGAGTTGAAGATTTTAGTTAAAGAACTGTATTTCACAGTTCCTCTTGATTTTTCTTTTTTTTTTCTTTTTTTTCTTTTTTTAATTGTTATTCTGTGAATTTGCCTAGTGTTAAATTCTAGGCAAGTTGTACACAGTAAGGTGACCTACTTGGCCATCTTTTGATTTACATTCTATAGGTAAAGGATGCAGTCTTCAATATGAAGGGTGTATTGTGTTCTGTTTTCCAGTCTTATGCTTTTTCTCCCAAAGATTCCTACGATGAAAACAAGTCCTATCACCTCCTATAAGCCTCACATATATTGTCTGATATTGCCTCAGGGCCTGTTGCAATAAAGACAAGGGGTAATGGCTCTAAGCTAAAAGGGCGTAGTAAATCTATGAGGGTGTTGAAACAATGAAACAGGTTTACTAGGGTAGATGCCCCATCCCTGGAAACATTCAAGGTCAGGTAGGAGGGGACTCTGAGCAACCTGATCTTGTTGAAGGTGTCCCTGCTCATTGCAGGGGGTTGGACTAGATGACCTTTAAAGGTCCCTTCCAACCCAAACCATTCTATGATTCTGTGATTCTATATTCCTTACCTTAGTCTAGGCATTCTTTTCAGAAACTGGCTCCTTGATTCTCTGTTAAAAGTAGACCCAATCAGCTGGACAAAGTTTCCTAAATAAACAGAGTAATTTAGATTTTAGCACATATATCTTGCTCTGTTTAGATGGAAATTACTTGCAGAGTTAGAGAAATTAAATCAATCACGTCACTGTGTGTCTGCGACCAGTGTTCAGGATTACTCATTTTAGAGTTTCGTACATATCAATGTTTAAAAATACTGAAGTTATGGAGTGGAATAGTGTGGTGTTGTATTGTTTTTTTTTTAAGTTGTAGACACAGTGACAGTGTTAAACAATGTCCATTATATTAATGTAAGGAAAACAATCTAATTACAGATTTTAATAGCAAGCAAATTATAGGTAAATCAATGCTAAATATTCTCTAGAAAACAAAGTATGTGTCTTTACTGAATCTATATTTTTATTAGATTTGAGATAGTTTTATTCTTTACATTTTAAAATATATTGCCTAAGGAAAGACACATCTTTTTAGAATAGAATGGGAAAATAAGATGCTGAAGTCGATTCTCTCAGTCATTAATAGACAAGTGTTTTTTTGAGTTGTGAAGATACAACTGTGAAGAGTGTTCTGGCTCTAAAAGACAAAAAGGAGACTAAATATATTAGTAAAGGACTAATTTTTCATTTAAGATTTGATTAGTTTTTCCCTGAATTCTATAGAAGCAGCAATACAGATTTCATTAAAAAAAAAAGTTTCAGATGATAGCAATAATAAAAATCCTTTCCTAGAGACCATTTTTTTTGGAACATTAACTTTTATTTAACTGAGTTCAATTTTTTTGCCTTCTTTGAGTACAGTCATTTAAAGTCATTTGCTCCTGTTACCACAAGGCCTGGATTCCTACTAAATTAGAATAACTCCTATTTTTTCGTAGTGCTTGACAGAACCTTTGGAAATGTCTTGTTCCTATTACGCATTAACCATAGAGATTAGTGAGGCTAAAAAGTAGAGTAAACAAAGTGATGGTAAAACAATCCTACATATAGGTTGATGGTTTGGACCAGTTCTGTTGTGCTGAGTTAGAAATTCTCAATGAAGATTTTAGTTAGGGTGAAGTGGGATAATACGAATGCATTAATTGGCACTATCAAAAGGTACTTTTCAAAATCACTGGCTCTGGAGCATCCCTGAATCTCCATCTGTATGGATCAGACCAGGGAGCTGGCAAAAAGCAGGTACATTTCTGGCTAAGAAGGCTTTTTTTGGTTGGTGAGTTGACCTGTGTCAATGAATGCCATAGTCATCATAAAGAAAGGAAGAAACACACACGGAACTGGAAAGTGAAATTGCCATTCTTGGGAGCAGGGAACTTCCAGGTATTCTCAACCATATTGTGGAACATCATCTTTAGGATTTGTATTTAAAAGAAAAGTAATTTCTTTCAACAACAGAATTTCTTTCTTAAAACAACAGAAATAGAAATTTCCACTCTAAGATTTTAACAGGTGTTGAAATAGGATTGAAAGTATTAAAGCAAGTATATTTTATCTGAGTCTCTTGGTTTATGTATATTATTGGTCAAATATTCACCAAATGAACTATCTCTAACAAAAAGTTTTATAATAATTTATCAGATGTTTGATCAATATTAATTCTAAATTCACAAGATAATTTTTTTTACGTGATCACCAGTGGGGAAAAATAAAAGGAAATTTATTTTCATCAGAGTTCCATGAATCATTAAGAGATAGTTTGTCTTATTACAGTTTGTTATTAATGTCCAGATTCCATTTAATTTCACTTTTAACTGACTGTAGCAATTAGATAATTGATTCAATCTGTCAGGCTTTGGTGGATTATATTGCTGTGAGTTTGTAGTGATACAGAATATCAGTAGCCCATGAGCAAAGCTTATGGATGTCAATGAGAGAAATAATAGATTCNTTCCCTCTCTCTCTTCCAGATTCTGTGAGCCTCAGGCAAAACAAAATTTATGGACAAAACAACTGTTGAAAAAGTATCATTTCTTTTCTTCAAAGGCAGAATGTGGTAATAGTCACATGCTAGAGCTTTTTCATGCATGACTACTAATATTTAGTAACAAAACAAAGTTCACCAATGGAAAGATTTCTACGCAGAGACAGGAGGGGAAAAAAATCCAATAACTCTTAAAAAACCAAAAGAACAACAAAGTCCTCAGAAGAATTTCCAGAGATCTTCTACTAAAGGCGTGTTGTAAAGGAAATATATTTTCTGAAGTAGTAAATCTTTGAAAAAGAAAAATACTGGCATGACATGCTTGTAATTAACTGCAGAAAGAATCTGAGACAAAGAATGCAAATGTTCAAAATGATATCTTTTAAAAATAGTTTCACAGTACACAACAGTTTCCAGTGAAGTGTCTTATTGTTCACGTCAACAGGAAGCAAGACTTAAACAAGACTAAGATCTCCTGTATTGAAAGTTATTTCACTGGACACTAAGGACTGGTTGAATTTTCTTGTGATAACCAGACTCGAATTTAGAACTCATTTTCCTGGAAGCAAAGACTCTGCTTTACCCATAAAGGCCACTGGGGAATGTAATGGATCTGCATTTGTCTCAGAATAGCTATTTCTGGCTAACACTACAAAAATAAATTGCTTTGGCCATAAAGCTAGGACTTATTCTGAAACCACTCAACATACAAAACTCAAGTAATCTCCATGATTTAATTAAACAAAGAATATAATTGGACTTTGTTTTCAGAAATATAACTGAAACCAGAAAATTTTAAAATCGATCATATGTGCAATGAAACCAGCGTGGCTGCAGCAGGCCAGGCTACAACATCTAATTCCTAATTGTAGACTGACTGTTCAGCCAGTTTTGCTGGTATCTCAATATCTCTTTTTGAGATATTTAGAACCTCAAAATGGAGAGACATATTTTTACAGAACCATTGCTGCTTTTTTTTTTTTTCAATTCAATTAAGCTAAGAAGCTGGTTTTGCTAAAGGGAAAACGTCTGTCAGAGCTCACAGTAAGAAATGTTGCTTTTGAAAATGCACTGAGAGATACTTACTAATACTTTTGCTTTCATTAAAATAAAGACACTGAGATCTGCTAAAGGCCTGACTGTTTAGCCGCGGTCCTTGATGGATTGAGTACAAAGCTCTTACTTTTAAAGAAAATTAATGTCAACTTAATATATGGAATGTTTCTAAGATCAGTCCAAATTGCAGGACCATTCCTCTGTGTGTGATTATAGAAGAAAGTTTCCTCAGGGCTGCTATATTAATTATATATACCAAATATGTATATGCACACTGTACATATTAACTAGTCATAATAACGATGTAGTTGAGTGATTGGATAAATAGCTTAGCCTGTAGACTCTGAGAGTTCACACCCCTATGAGACAAGATCCTGTTTAATAAAAAAAAAAATAAATCTAAAAGAATACATTCTTATTTAATCCTTTCTCATTTAATGGAGTTATCTATTCACCAGGAAGTTCATTACTGCTGATTTAATATACATAGCATTTCGTGGGTGGAGCCTGTACCTTTGAGAAACTGTAAGATGGCACATTTCCAGAGGTTAACTGGAAGGTCGCTCAATGTCTTATTAAGCAGTTTGAAGTCACCTGGTACTAGTAAAGACCTCTAACTCGAGTAAAAAATTAAAATCTTTGAAAACCCTGATCAACTGCTGTCCAACCTGACAAGTGCTTTGAGGATCATAAATGTCTATGTTTGTTTGGTTCCCTTACTAAAATACCTTGTTTTACTATGTTTTACACATGCCCTATTGAATGGTTAGTCAACAGAGAAACAAACTAAGTTAGCATAACAAACTCAAGTGGAAAACATCTTTTATTTTGTTCTAGATATGTTCGTTTGATAGCATTAATTTAATATTCTTCAGTACACACATTAAGACAGTGTAACACCTTGTAAAGATACATGAATAAAAAATACGTATTTTATTCTTCGAATTGTTTATTTAAAAAAAATTTTTTAGCATGAATGTGTTAGTTCGGAAATTCACATATCACTTTAGTTATACAAGCATGAAGTTATTGAGTGGTGGAGTTACTGCCTTCAGCGATGAGTAAACCCTGCTGCTGATAACATCCTCCGAACTCGAACAGGTATGAGGGCTGCAAGGCAGAAAAGATATTCAAGCTGTTTGGCTAACAGCTAATTCCCCTTTAAAATAAGATGTTTTAAAGAAGGCAATCATACTGCTCTTTGCACTTTGACGATGCCAATGTAGGGAAAGGTCATATAAATAGCAGGTTATACCATATAGTAATGTGTGGGGATTGCCACCTCAGAGGATATAGGCATTACAAATAGACTTGGGGTATTTTATTTTATTTTTTTCAAAATTATTTTTGTTGAATTTCTTTAGTCTTAGAATCTCACTCAAGCTTCTATTAAAAGAAGTAAATTAGTACCTGCTACACTACATGGCTGATAATTATAAGACATTATTCAAAGACCATTATATACAGAAACCTGAAAGAAACTGCTCTCCCGTTCTTCATCTCTGGAAAAAAAAAAAAAAAAAAAAAAAAAAAAGACTGCTAGCTTATATCTGTTTGTTTAAAAAATCATTTATATTTTAGAAAATATATTTCTTCTGACAGTTTAGCTAAATTTGTACACTATGATCTAACTACAGAGAATTACAAAACCTAGACCCAAATATGAAACATCATTGAGCTTTATATGTGTATCCTTGATTTTTTTATTTATTGCCAGAAATTCTTTGTGAATTTCCAGAGGTATGTAATAAGAGCAATTGCCTCTTTCAAGGTGAATCAAAATGGACTGCTGGGACACAATATTTTCCAGTTTATCATGACATTAATATAAATCTGAAGCCAGAAGATGGTGGCTTCTAGTTACTTTTGTGATTCTAAGCTGTTTTACCTAGGTGAGAGTTGAGGCCTAGGTAGGTGAGATATTAGATATTCTAAACAGCTATCCTTACTGTGTTCTTTTATTTTTCATAGTATATATTCCAAATTAAAACAAATAGGTAAGTCAGGTATTTTTGAAACTTGTAAAATATGAAGAGTCAGTCCTTCTCAAACAAACAAAGTATAACTTCCTAGAAATTTCAATTTTTTTTCTGTTATTTTTGAAAGATTTGCTAGTAATATTGTCACAAGTAAACCAATACCATACTATTTGCAGTTTGGGATTTTTAATTTTTTTATCATCTACTCAAAATATTCACAGCTAGACATAGTTCAGCAGTTTGTTAAGGACCTTGAAGTGTGATCTCTCTCTTCCTCTCCTCTTTCAAAAGATCAAATTTGTTCTCAAAAAGCAGCTGGTGAATTATCAATAATTTTCTTCATGTGCTCGAAAGTGATTGAATCAACATAATCACATGCTACAAATGAACAGGTGCTGGAAACATGGCTTCAGACATCTCAGAAAAAGATCAAACCACGTTGAATAAGCTCAGTTACAAAGAGTAACCTTTTTGGCATTCCATCATTTTTAAAATACTGGGACATTCTGAAAATGATTTTATTCAAAGCATGAAGAATGGGTTACCCTCAATTAAGCTTTTTATAAATCTCCCTGCAGCATACGGTATTCACAGAAGACCGGTGGTTTTATCCCAATTATCCACAGTCTTGAGAAACAGTGCCGAGAGAAAATTCAGGGTATGTGATTTATGAAGGCACCTTTTGAGTCATTTACTGTATCTCTATGCCTTTGTTTATTTTAAAACAAACCTAGTATTACCATGATTTTTAAAATAATTTTACAAGGGTATGCAAAACTATCTTTGGAGCTTCTTATTTTTTAACACTGACGTTACAAGATAACAACACTTGGTTTCTCCTCTCCCTTAAGAGCAAAGTTCAGCGTTCCTCTGCAAATCACACTTCAGTGATCTGAGCAGCAGCTGTTCAAGTATGAGATTCATAGCAAGCGTTATCACACCAGTACAGACAATGGCTGTTAAACTGACCTTTTTGTCAACAGCATTAAGATTTTTACATAATACATTTACAAAGTACCTAAGACTTAAAGAAAATAGTGGAAGCAAAATGTGTTTATCTTACTATATGAGCAAAGCTGTACCTTTATAAACTTTCTCACTTGAGGCAATGTGACAAGTAAGACACATAAATAGATGATATACACGTGCCCTCCGGGATAAGCTTTAAACCGTTGGTGTGCTTATGGCGATAGCTATCCCAGATGCACCAGAAAAAGGCTTTTTAAAGTACCCTGATGAGTTCTCACTTCCTACGCAAGTCAGGTCAAAAATACATTTTTTTTTTTGTCTAATCTGTGCCTTCATTCCAGTGTGTGAAGCCAACTGATAGGTGACAGGTATTATCATACACTATTTCTGATTGGACACGGTAGAGAGATATATATCATAAATACATTTAATTCTACTCCTTCAGTTGCTTCTAGCATAAATTTGTGTAAAGTAAGCACTGACCTCTGTTGTAAATTCTGTGACCCAACAACCAAGTTCTTTATTTATTTTCTTTCTTTCTCTATGTACTTTGTAATTTAAATTCCATAACTTCTTATCCTGTCCTAAACCCAGGTTCAAGTGGAGATGAGTCATATACATTCACCACAAAACTATTCCAACCTCCCATAAAGTGCATCTCTGTAAAAACTTAGTCTTTTTCTGAAACCTGAATTTAACAGTGCAGAAATAAAATGACCTGACTTAAGGTACAGTAACAGTTAAGAAACTCATGTTTCTACATGACCAGGATGCTTTTAAGATTCTGTGCCATACACGAAACAACACAATGCCATTGACTTGATGCAGGAACTTGATAATTCAGGTTAGGATACCTTTAAGACAGACTGTTTTGCTCTCAAATATTTCTTCGGACCTCTACTCCTGTCTCTCCACCTGATTTTGGTATTGTTGAGAAATTGTGGGGTTTTGTGTTCAAAATTCATATACAAAGTGTTGAATATTCAACTTCTTCATTTCAAGAAACTTTTCTGTTTGGATAAATACTACTGTAGTGACCAGTCTGGGCCTGAGTAACCCACAGCAGTGTGAGCAGCAGTACAACTGGTTTACAAATACTATCACAATAGTCAGTGTGATGAGGTATAGACTCCAAGAAAGCTGTGGGTTTTATGTTCCCATTGTGAGACCTGCGTAATTCTTATAGGCTGCAACATATCTGGGAGTAGGGTGAGGCTCATAATCTTATTTTGTCCTTTAGATTCTATTATCCTGTGGGTTTTGTCAAAAAGCAGAACTTGCTTTCAATTTTGGCTCATTTATTGAAGGGATTCTAGGTAGGGCTTTGTTATACCCTGGATGTTTGACCCGGATGGCTTTTATTTGTTGAGGCTATTCTGTAAACAGAAGAAGTATGTGACTTCCAAGAAAGCTGAAAACACAAGGCTTTCTATCTTCTTTAAGAGAAACTATAATACTGATAATTATAAAAAAAAACAAAACAAAGAAACAAAACAAAAAAAAAAACAAAACAAAACAAACAAACAAAAAAAAACAAAACAAAAAAAACCCTCATGACTTTAAATAAGAAAAAAAAGTTGGTTTCTTTTTCTTGTGAAAAGTACTTTCTTTGTCCTGTTTTGCATTTGCAGTATTATATTACAGGCCCAGAATATTTCCTGCTAGTTTCCTAATGTCCTACTAGTCAATTAGATATTTCTCTAAACCATCACCAAGGAAGTACATACAATTTTCTGAACAAAAACTGGAGCTAGCTCAGTTATCCATACAGAAACCACAGTGAAAGCATCTGTTGTAGTCATGCACTTATTTAAAAAAACAAACAAACAAACAAAAAAACAACAAACCAGCCACAAACATACACAAAAAACCCCAAACACAGAAACAAACAAACAACAAAAAAATCAAAACAGGAAGGGGGAGCCCCTGTTACAGTGAGTAGTGTATGAGAGAAGCTGGGCTTTCCTCTACTTGTAACAGAAAGACATAAGGGAATAATTCCTCTATCTCCATTTGTATCAGTTGCCACGTGTCCCAGCTCATCCCACCCTATATCACCTATCCTCTACTCGGTTTCTATATTTTTCACATGAATAGAATTCTGACCTTTTTTCCAAAAGCTTTGTTTCTAATGCTTGGAAACACATCACATCCAAGAATAACTTACAAATGACAAATATTAAATGTTTGGCTGCATAATAACATCTTCAAAATAATACTTTGTGGAACGTCATCTTGTAAGACTGATCTCAGTGATTTGCTACTGAGATCAGTTGTCAGTATGGAGGAAGTTGGAAGATATGAAAAACCACCAGGAGCTGGCAAGAATTTCAGTCACCTTTGTTATTTCTTTTTCTGTTCATTCATTATTGATGCATCAAGAATACCAGTCCCAAGTAAAAAGGGACATGAACTATTGCCTCCAAAGAATATCCTTCTTAAATTTGCCCAGTTGTCTTCAATACATTGTTTGTGCCAGTTTTTATAACAGCCTAAGGGAAATCTTCAGTATTTTCTTCAGACAACTGAGCCATATTTTGCTTTAATATTTATATTATTTTTTATTCTACAATAGTACACAGTGTGTCATACTTCAAAGTAGCAGCACACAGAAATAGTCTCCTGAAGATGAAAGCTAGGATAAAAGTAGTCCAAAATCACTTCTTTCCATAAATATACACACTATACTATTTCCAATATCATATACATTTTCAGTCTTAATTATTTTCTTCTTTCTCCCTCAGTTCACCCCTGATCCCATACTTAATATCTGACCTCCCTAATAGCTGGTCTCCTAATGATGGAGCTGCTGTAAGTAGATATAAAGAAAGTGGTTTCCCTGGAAACAGAAACTATGATATAGTATGTAAAAGATTTTAAAACATTTCTGTTCCCACTTACTTCCAGCCAGCATTTTTCATCTCTTTTCAGAAAAATGAAAGAGCTGACACTTTTTTTCTTATTAATAGTAGCACTCTTAAAAATGTTAAAGTACAGCTATTCCTTCTCCCTACTCCACAAGCTGTTTATCACTTATATTGTTATGTGCAGCATAATTTAGTTTATATCAACACACTTTACGAGTATACAAAAGATGTGTTACTACATGATGAAGGTGCACATTTTCTTAATTTTCAGTAAGACTGCTGCTATAGACCAAAGCATCTACTTTGACTTGAACAATATCACTACACTAAAAGGAACTTCTAGAGATTATAATTTACATCCTCCAGTAGTATTATTTTGATGACTAATCCCAGATACTTACAAAGATATCTGTAAAGGCTTTCTAGAAGTTTGATGAGGGAAATTCAGAAATACGTATTGCTTCATCCTGAGCATACTGCCCAGGAACGGGTAATTGCCATGCACATGTAACAGAGGCTTTCTCTCTTTTCTCTGTATAGTCACCTGATAGTCTTCCTGAGACAGAAACATTGCATATCTGGAAGATTTCTGAAACAATTACTAGCTTAGTATTTGTATTTATAAACTGAAAATCAGGTTTAGTAATTGTAACAAAGTGGTTATTGCATTTGCATTTTGATGTATAGTAGGATAAGCATAGAACAATATTCCCACTTCCCAAGTAACCCATAACACCCATTTAAAAATAAAGATCAGAAAGCAGATCAGGATCAGAAAAAAGGCATCTGACCATACTGATGTCCAGATAGGGTCTTTAAATCATTTTCGACAAAGTAATTTGCTAAACAGACTTCCAAAGCATTCACTGGCACCTACCAATGGGGAATCACTGCTTTGTCAAACACTATTTCAGTGTCTATGTAAATAATTTAATTTAAATTGGCATACCTAGGCACAAATAATTTTTTGCCTTTGTATATGCTACCATTGCATGCACCGTTGTTTATGCAGAAAAAGGAGATGAACAAATAATTATATTCTTCCTTGCATATACTGACACTATGTTTTGAAAAGTTGGGCTTTAATATTTAGGTTAAATTATTTTGCATCAGTGACTTTTCATTGATTGGGAGGAGGTAAAGACTGCTTTTTTTCTCTCTCTCTTTTTTTTTTTTTTTTTTTTTCCCCTAGCAGACCCCAATTTACATTGGCTGATATTACTTTGAATTCAGTAAAGATAAAGAAGGGACTCCCACAGACAAACTTCTAAAGCACGGTCATATTAGGGAAATTCTTTAATACATTAATTGCATTTACTGTACACAATCTTTTCTTTACTTGATCATTCTAAAGCACTTCCCAAGCAGTTATTCATTATTGTATGCAAAGTATAAGCTGATTAGTAGTATTTTCTACATATAAAGATGATGGATATTAGGTCAGAGAAACTAAGTAACATCAGTAACATAATTCATAATCAGAGCGGAGAATCATATGACAAGAGCAACAAAAATAGATCTGCTTCTGCAGCCACCCACTGAAGCCCACATTTTTATGTTCATTAATCCCCTTTTCTAGTTTTCATTGTTGGGGTTTTTTTTAATAACCAAGACCTTTATAATCTCACATATATCAAAGTTCTAACTGTTGTTTCTCCAAATTATTAACATGGCCAAGGCAAATTGGCAGTGACACATATTTGTATTTCTTTCCAACATTTGCAAACTCGGGATAGAATCTATTTTTATATTAAATGGAATTGTTTTCTTGCCTTTCAAAACTCTTTCTTACTTTTTTGAGCAACCCATTTTATTTATCGGTTTTCCTTAGAGTACACAGTGTACTTAAGAAACACAGTGTGTGTGTGCGTTTCTAAAGAGTTAGAGCCCAAAAGTATTTTTCAATTTCTGGCATCTGCCATCCTAAAGCCTACTGATCAACCCAATGCATCAATTTCACTGTTTTATTTTGTTTTATTTATTTATCTAAATAACTATTTCTTTATTTAGGGTAAGAAAAATGTATAAATGCCTTTCCAAAGGCCACTTTCTTCAAACAGTATACCAAGTCAATCAAGCATCATAATGGCAAGACACTGTTTTGTTTATCATTACTGAAGGAAAAATTGTGGTTATGTGCACTGTATCAATGTTTAATGTTGTTCTCAAAAGCATTGGAACTTCCTTGCAGAGGATATGTGGGTAGTCTGTACAGTGTATGGGTGGTCAGATCACTCCTATAGGTGTGTGATTAATGCTTCTTTACCAGTTGCTATTTCTGTCAAGCAGTAACTCCAGGTCATCCAAAATAATTAATAACAAATGCAGAAAATTCTAAGTCAACTGTGACAACATTTCTGGATAGAAAAAGAAGAAATACCTGAAAAACTAAGAACACACTTTGAGAGGACTTCCAAGTGTCAGCTTCCATGCCTGATGTGCTTAAAATTCTGTTGCTCAACTAAATCACTAAATGTGTCTTGTTTTCAAAACAGTTAGGACTCTAAACTTTAGAATGTGCTGTATGTAAGCCAACCGCTAAATGCAAGTTGTTTATCTTTTGATAAAAAATGTAATGTAAATCATAGAAGATTTTGTTTTACAAATGCAGAATTGATTAAGTTTTCATTAAAAAGCATCATCAAATAATAGAAATTATTTGTTCTCGCAATCATATGATTTTTTTTACTTCAAGAAAGAATAGTTTTAGATAAAATAGCTACTGAATTTCTGTTATTTCTTCTCTAGTTATCAGAATGTGTTGTAAGTGCATCTATCCATGCATGGCTGTTAAAATAAAGGACAGAAATAAGGTCATAGAGATTGGTTTGGTATGCTTCACCAGAATTCTTGGGATTCCCTTGAAGGATTCTTAAATCATATATTAAATGTCAATAAGTAACTGATGTGTGGGCTACGGGTCCCAGATAGTCAAACATATAACTTATATTTCATCTCAAAACTAATAAGGAAAATGGTTGTGAAATAGAACATAAGTGTACTCCTGTTGGCCATTTTAGACTGGTTTTTAAAAAGAATCCCTTTTGATAGGACATACTTAGTGTTGTTAGCTTGTATGAATTGAAATAGTTTTAGATGCTTTGAATCTGATGCTTTTTGGGGAATTAGATTTTGAGCTGACATTTGCTTTGTCATAGCAAAGACAAAGAATAAGCAAGCAAAAGGTCACATTCCAGAGTCAGGTGAGAAAACTAGCTTTTTTTGTGCAACCTACTAAGGTAACTTGAATGTCACTTTGCATTGAAAGTTGGAGACATCACCTAGACTAAAACCTCCAGAGAAATCTGATACAGAGAAGTTTTTGTTTCATTTTGTTGGGTTTTTTTGTTAAGTTGCCAAAATTTAAAGCTAGACATACAATAGACAGACAAGCAGTGGTGATGACCAAACTCAGAGAGACAGCAATAATTAACGAAGACTACCTTTCCAGTTTATTGGAAGAACTACCAAGTCTCTGTGTTAAAGAAAGAGATGAAATTACAGTAAGACTGCATATATTGTTATCACAAAAACTGTCACCAAAGCCGAGTCAGGGAACCTGTAAAGTGAAGAATCAAAACAAAAGAGGGCAAAACATTTGAGTTCTCAGTACAAAACAAGAAGCAGGGCAAAAGAATCAAATGAAAAAATTGGTCTGAAGAAAAAAGGTATAGGAACTGAAAAGAGATGGAGGGATGGGAAAGGAAACAGAAGCGATTTCCAAAAGAACTTTTGTTAAACGGAAAGAATTACAGAAACTAAATTACATTCAACTGTACCAAAAACTAGCACTGACTCCCTTGGAGGGAGACTGCTGTTAGTAAACCATATTGAAGTGAAAAGAACATTAGTGAACCAAAGCTTATACTTATTCTTTTTGTCTAACGCCTCCCCTAATATAGAATTTAATATTATCTCTTCCTTATGGAAGGGAAGTGTTTCTGTTTCAGATTCTTTGACAAATGATAATAATGAAAAGATTTCATTAGAAAGGACTTTGGCTACAAAGTTAAAGTATAAATATTTCAAAAGCCAATCTCCTTTTTTGCTAAATTCATTCAAAAATGGAATCATATATTTCTGATATGACAAAAAAAAAAAAAAGAGAGACTGAACAGTAACTGAGTTAGTACAGAGTGTTTAGTACCTAAACTATTCTCTCTGCATATTATCAGAAAATAAATTTTCTGTTATAACAGCTTTCAGTGCTGTAAATTCTCATATACACACGCTTTCTACCTTTGCTTTCGGTTTATTAAATCTTCAAAGGTTGTCCTAGCAGGAATTCCTGAAAGTGTGCCATTTTTCAGGGAGACATCCAAGTGTGATGAAGAGAAAAAAAATATCTCTCAAGTTAAAAATTTCAAACTCATTTGTGTTTTGGACCATGGAGGCTATTATTTGCCATCATAAGTCCTGTATTGATCAATGAGTATAGGAAAACAAATGACTCTCAGAACACAGCAATTCAGCTTTCATTTGTTTAAACACTCTAATGGATATCCCTATAATGTTTTGCTCAAGGCAACCCTGAGGCAGCCTTCAGGGTAAGTTTTCAGTACTGCAAGGCTGCATATGCGGCTTCAGGTGGAATCTGAAGGCCGTCCAACTGTCCCTAGCTTGTTATCATAATTTAGCATGATTCACAAGCCACTATTTTAACAGAGATATGTGAGATGTACCAAAACTTAGCTAGCAAGACATGTTTAGAACAGACTTTCTTCGAAGTTTTCCCAAAATTCTGTTCACAATCCAGCTGGAGATATCACTCATTCAGTTTAAGCAACAGTGAGCTGCAATTCAGCCCAAAATATATCAGCAAAAGCTGATATATTACATGGGATTTAATTAGTGAATAGACCTTGTGCTAAATCTCCATATATGAATAAATTTCACTGAAAGAGTACTAAAAAGACTTATTTGTAAGAGAAAACAAGCTGATATACAGCTCTTTTCTTGGGTGGAAAATTCTTTGTCAGTCAATCCCTATTTCCTTTTAGCAGATCTGCTATTTTTATGCTGTAGACTTCATGATAATCAGTTTATATTGAGACACTGGCAATGCTTGTCACAGGGTATTATTTCCTCTGCATGTCCGGGTGAATGAAATACGCTAAATTATAGAACAACATAGAACTAATAATGAGCAAATAGCAAAAAGTACTGATTTCCCATTAAATAGATATTTCTGCAAGAATGGCTGAAAATTTCAGAACCAGAAAACATTTATTGAATTTTTTTGGGCACGTTTCAGCTAATTAGTCATAACCAATAACATAGCCACAGAAATTACAGTGCATTTAGTTTTTATTGAGGGAAGAAATGTGTACATTTTTTCTCATGCTTTTCCTTTTTCTTTTTCTTTTTCTTTTTCTTTTTCTTTTTCTTTTTCTTTTTCTTTTTCTTTTTCTTTTTCTTTTTCTTTTTCTTTTTCTTTTCTTCTTTTTATTTTTTTTCTGTCTCTTTTTTTTTTTTTCAAGTCACCTTTTAATACCATTTTCATTTACAATCTAGAACCGAGAAAAACGGAGGCAAAAGATTTACTATTTAATAGTAATAAAAAAGGATCCCTTGGCTTTGTTCCTAATATTGGAACAGCTTTTATGGATGAGAGAATTTTTAAATGGATTAGAAAGCTTCAACCATTAGTGATCATCTCTAGCTGAATGATGCATTGAAGAATGATTCAAAGAAACTTGTGTCTCTAAAGGCTGTTAACTCTCCATAATAGACCAAATAAAATGACACCATAAGTTCTCATGTGCATCCACATTACTCACAGAGTAATACTTTTTTAACTCAACTCATTCAAGGAAGGCAAATTTTCTCTTTTTTTAAAAGCTAAAAAGGAAAATAAGTTTACTGCCATAGTTGCTTCAGTATGAACATGTGTACAAAATCAGAACTCAGAGATCTTCTGGTATTGCACATTATCCGAATTTAAAGAAAAATAATTATTTTCCTGTGTTTATACATCGGTTTTCCCAAGCCAAACCTTAGCTTAAAAGAACATCCTATGTTTTATTTATGCATATGTGGAACATATTCACATGATATATTTAATATTTGTATCTAAAAATACAGCAGATCACACAGGTCAATAACAACAACCTACTGTTTAATAAATAAATAAATAAATCACTGTTCATACATATAGTAGTAGGGGTACATGTTCACATGTTATATTCACAGCTATCTTTCATTCCGCAATTATTGTCAAAAGCCTTATTTTAT
This sequence comes from Rynchops niger, assembly GCA_013400035.1. Lineage (NCBI taxonomy): Eukaryota > Metazoa > Chordata > Aves > Charadriiformes > Laridae > Rynchops > Rynchops niger. Next base: position 197,087 of record VXBH01005941.1, on the reverse strand, counting down.
ATAGGAATGTAATTATTTCTTAAAAAGTACTGACAATGTACCTAGAAGAGTGATTTAAACTACCACTGTGACTGTTTTGGTATAATAATATATCATCTGTAATACAAGAAGGTGGACCACCTGACTACTAGAACAGATCATTTTCCTTTTATGTATTTCCTACTCAGTTAGGGTCAGATATATAGAGACATAGAGGGTTTGGGCCAGAATTCCACATTTATCAAATCTCCTTTTCACTACTTTGACCTCTGCCATCTACATCGTACCATGAGAGGTAAAGATGACACGTAAAATGATTTTCATGGCTTTTTACAGTGTGACAGTAAAGCACAGCAAGTATTCGGTAAAAACAGACAGACTATGAGATTATCAGAATCTCTATGAAGAAGGGGCAAAAACTCTTAGTCAGATGAGGAATGCAAGTAAAGACACCATGGAGACAGTGAGAAAGAACAGAGAATTAGTGCTGTTGTCTGGCTGTGCATTTAGGGTGGAAATAGAATGTCTTGCCAAGCTGTTTCCACTGTTTGTCTCTATATTTCTTCAACTTTGTTAACACCTGACCAAGGCTTTTCTGACTGTGAATACACTTGGATTGCCTAGAAACTTGATAGCTGTTCTCCTAAATATTAGTAATTACAAAAAAAAAAAAGATGAAGGTTGTGGACAATTATTATAAATGTGAAGTATTACTTGTGAAATAGTCCCAGATACAGTTGAGCCACTATGTGAGTATGTGTTCATAGCCAGGTTCTTGACAAATGTGATTTAAAAAGCTATTTACTAGGGGAAAAAAAAAAAAAAAAAAAGATAAAATTCCTGGTTCTTCTGAACTTACTCTTTAGAGTGACAAGAACATTCACTGTGCAGAGATCAAGCTTTGCTGTTCTGTGATTCACAACAATACCTACACAGCTCCCAGGCAAATAGTTACAAGGCTGAGACTGAGAATGCAGAAAGCATAGCTATTGTAGGTATGCAGCTGAAGTGACGTTCTTAGGAGTATAAGTGATCAGTATTTTGCTATTAAGGTAATAAGTAGGATGCTTGCACTCCTCCAAGACACACAGTGTACAATAAGAATATGTAGATTAAGAAACATTCGAGTATGGCATGAAAAGATATATAGCATGGACCGAACAAATGTTACTGATAATGACTGGCATTTGAGTGTGTACAGTAAATGCGTGAAGTAAATATCTGTTAAAATACATGCTAGATGCCTGTAATAAACCTGATCAGTGTACACTGAGTAGCTAATGATCAAGATAACTCTTACCCTGAGTAGGAGCTTGCCTGTGCTGTCCTGCCTGTATAGCTCTGTCATCAGGCCTGCACTGTGCTGTGTGTATCCCTTGGCTGCAGGATAAACTCAGTCCCAACCACAGTAACAGCGAATCCTGTAGGCAGCTCCCACTCTTTTCTGGCAATGATCTTGCCTTTATCTAAAAGTGTGGCAACAAATTCTCGTGTGAATATCTTTTCTGTTTCACAGTGGAAATTATGTTTTATTTTAAAAACATCTTTTAAGAGCTCAAAATACTGAGATGAAGTAACTTGTCCATGCATGAGATCTGCACAGCATGCAACACCTTGATCAGAGGCCCATTCAACATCTTACAACTTGGTCTTCCCAGCATCTGAAGGGACATAAGACTATATCATCCTCTCTTTCTTTATACCATTAACTATAGCTGGTAACTATGGTTATAAAACTAAAGTAATTATAGTGTTAAAAAGTTAATAAATGGCATTTTTAAACAATACTTTATGGATTTCGAGTGTCTTTCTTACAGGAATCGTAATCATAAAACAGTTACTCATAGATGAAAACAAGCAGTAGGAAAATTAAAGATACAGTTTAAATATATATGTAGAGAGAGCAATGGCTTGGCTTTTGGAGATCTGCATAAAAAACTTAAGTGATAAAGTCATTTTTTATTCTGAGCCTGTGATGTTAGATGAGTTCCTGTTTGATGGAAGAAATAAATTATTTGAGTAGTCAATCTTAACATTGGTCGATAGGCAAACTGCAACCCTAGAACACCAAAAAGGGAATGAAACATGAAAATCCAGATCCCATAAGAAAGAATAAGCCAATTTACCCAATCATATGAGAATACAATGGTCTAAAGTATAGATAATCATATGTAGAAGGTTTTTATATTGCATAAGTAAATGAATGGGTTGAAATAACATCTATGAGGTAGGGATATACTGCTAGAGTGTGGACACCGAAAGAGAAGTAGACAAAAGCTCTGAAACATTGTCATTGCTCTTTTCCAAATTTTTTGTTTCAGATTCAAAATCATTATGTGAGTAGTGTTGCATTTCATACCTTTTCATTTCATTGGCATTCATGAGATCATAGATGTACTTAAAAGGTGTAAATTTTATAAATCAACAAGCATTATTTCTCACTCAAAATATGATTAAGCTAATTAAACCTGAGTAGTTCCTGAAACCAAGGATTTAGCAGGATTTACAGGACAGTTTTGGATATAAACTGCGTATGAAGAGTGTCCTGAAGTCTTTAAAATTGGAAACTGGGGCACTGGAAAGGGAAAAAAAAAGAAAGCAATACACAGGAGAAGAAAATTATTACCTTGCATAATAATTTAAGCCAAATTGCTGAGATCCATATTGATGTTTTAAAAACAGGTTGGCCAGAAAAGATTCCTAGACAATAAATCATGGGAAGAGAATGCTAATTTCATCACACAGTAAGTTACAAATATAGTCAAACTCACATTATTACCTATAATCAAACTACATGTCATAAAAAAATTAAATTGGTAGCATAAAACTGGAAAGAGAATTAGAGTGATCAGAATTAAATATATGTCAGTAGCAGAACACTTCAGCATGCATTTTGTGGGCAAATGCATATGGCCAGCATATAATCTCGAAATGGATGTCCATTATGGTAATGAAAACTGTCATCAGAAACACAGAAGAATCACAGGCTAGATGAGAATTGGATTCCAACAAGCCAGAAGGAAATCACTATTGGGAAAGAAATTTAGGCAGAGGAAGATTCTGTCAGATAAAGAGCAATGCTGATGAAGGACCTGGAGTACCTTGAACTGACATTTAATCAGGATCATATTTTTTCTCCTTTCTATGCTGTATCTTCAAGAAATTCAATCAGCCTGACTTGAAAAACAAATCTTAAGTGTAAGCAAAGATTTCTTCTAGTTAACTCCAATTTGTTGTGAGTTTCTCCTTCTGTTCTTAGCATACATATATTGCTGTAATCACATTTTAAGCATAAGTATGTACTTAAGTCAGCATACTTTGGCTTTAATGATTTTAGCAACAAAATCATCAAAGATCTTAACTGCGGAAATAACTTGAAATAAAGCTAGGTAGCTTTCAGCTGTCTAAACGTAGGCATCTAGTGTTCTTTTAGGTTCTGTTGAATATCTTGCCAGGCCTGCAGCTGCAGCTTCAGAAGGGCACAGGTCTCCTGTGAAGACTGTTTTGCATATGCCAGCAGATGTCACACGATAGCCTAGACCATTTCGAAATGGCACATCTATGTTCAGACAAGTTAAGCATTCCTATCTGATTAACATGACTAGAAAATCCTGAATAGACAGAAATCATGAAAATAATTTTTTTTAAGCATGAATATTTTGTTGCTAATCAATCATTTTGTTGAGCACTGCTGAAATCACTAATATCAGCAGGACATAGTGAAAAGCCAATGGGGTGGAGTAACTTGTGCCATTCTTGGTTTTGTTACAATGCTGAACATGCAGGAGTAAAACCCTTTAACTTCAAACAATCTGCTTTCCCACTTGCTATTAAAACATGAAAAATGATTCAGTGTTCAGCAAAGATTTATTGAGACACTAAACCCAAAGTCAAATCAACTGTGGAAAGAATTCATACATACATAATGGGGTTAAAATCCTCAGTGCTGTGGCCTTACAAATACATTTTATTACTTGATGTTAGAAAACAGTCCCTAAAGGGCCCTTGTGCATGTTACAGAAAAAGAGAAAAAGAGAAACTGCTTAAGTGACAGGGAAATAAAGAAAGTGGAAAGCAGAGGGAAGGAGAGAAGGAAAGGTGAGGTCACATAATATTACTCTTTTTTTGTTTTTTTTTTTTCTTAGAGGAAATTACCTAGTTCTTGCATAGCGAGGGATGGATACTGAATGATAGGAATGAGGATGACTTGAAGGAGAGAAAGTATTGAAATAAAAACTAGGATTAAAAACATAGGAATTCAGTGGAGGAAATGAAGTGAGTCATGCATATACTAGTACATATTCCCCAGAGGAATAGAGAAAGCAGCATTAGTGATTTGACCATGTGGATGGACTCTGAAGTAAAAGAATGGGACAAAGAACCGAGGGTACAGAATAAGAAGACAGAAGAATCAGTCATCCTCTGTGATAGATGGTCGAACTGTTTGATTCATTTGTCTGCAGTTTACTTTATGGCACTGCTCCACACTGATGGGAGCAGGAGGTCACTTCTTTCCCAGAAAAGAGCTGTGAATGGTCATTTTTGGAGAAACTTCAGAAGCAACCAGGAAGAGGGGATATCAAGGAGGGATGCTGCAGCATAGGTGCAGAGACTAGTACATTTTGGGTCTATTGACTAATTGTTTTTAAAAACAGGCAGGCAAAGACAGCAGTTTGACTGTGAGGTCCTAGACAAATTGAGATCCCATCACACCATATAAGAAGAGGAAAGGGAAAAGAGGTCAAGAACAATGCTGAAAAGACTGAGCAGAGACATAATTAATGCAGATAGACTAGAAGTCCACTGAGAGTGCATTTGATTTTGAAGGGAGATGAAGGAAAAAGCAGTGCCAGCTTGGCACTGCAGTGAATCTGCACTGATTAAGTACTTAGTGAAGGGTTAAGTACTTAAAGCTCCCTGAGAACTTCACTCCGGGTTAAGTGCACTCAGCATGTGGCGCAGTGAGCCTTACACAGCAAAAAATCAGTTATTAAGACTATGATCATTCACTGACAGGTTGTACTCTGCAAACTTGTTAATATATTTCAGAAAATATGGATTTTGTGCATGAATTGTAAAAAATTAGGAGGTTTATTTATTAACATTTGTTCTTTGTATCGTTCTGTGTTCATAATCTGCAATTTTACATTCAAATTAAGATGATTTCTCTAGGAAGATATGAAGACTAATAACATTTGGAAACAGGGAATATTTTATTTTGATTTCAAAGCACTTCTTGGTAGCTAAAAATACAGAAAGCATTTTTGCATCATAATTTTTGAATCCTTTACAGATTACCTACAGCCATGTCAAGGCTCTTGCTTTTTATTAAAATATTTTCTGGTCTTTTTTTTTTTTTTCCTTCTGTGTGAAGTGTACCATTTTTTCATTGTCATGTGTCCATTGAATACATATATCTCATTACAGACACACTCCCACACTAGCGTATATAAAACGCTTTTGTTAAACAATGCCCACCTCTTTATTTAACGTCAAAACCAAATAATGCCATATTTATTTCATATTCACCAAGTCTCTAAATGTAATATCTTTGACATAATCCCCCTTGTGCTTTGATTAGCATTCACTGGCAGAAGAATTTAGTAATTAGCCTTGAGGTCAAATCTCTCAATTTGACTGATTAATCAGATTTTGGAAAAAAAAAAATAAAAAATCAAAGATTTCTATGGCTAGAAAGAAATTTTATTACTATAATGCAGTTATAGATACTATTATACCTTGGCTGGTTTGTATAGCTGTATTGGGTTTACGTGTCAATGTTTTTGGTGCTGTGGGTTGCAGGGGGACTTCTGTGAGAAGAAGTCAGGGTCTGCCTCTGTGACCAACACAGCAAGTTCCAGCCAGCTCCAAAACAGGTGCACCGCTGGACAAATTTGAGCCCATCAGTGAAGCTCCTGGTGCCTCTGTGAAAACATAATTTAAAAAGGGTAAAACTCACTGCACAATATCATCTGTGAGAGACGAGTGAGAAAATGTGAGAGAAACAGCCCTCCAGGCACCAAGGTCAGAGAAAATGGAGGGGGATGTGTGTTCCAGGCACCAGAGCAGAGCACCCTGTGCATCTCAAGAAGAAAACCATGGTCAGCAGCTTCCACTCCCGCAGCCCACAGTGGAGGACCACAGTGGAGCAGATACCCACACTGCAGCCTGGGGAGGATCCCACACTGCAGCGGGTAGAAATGCCCTGAAGGAAGCTGCAGATCATGGACAGCCCACACAGGAGCAAGTTTTCTGACAGGAACTGTGGCCTGTGGAGAGGAGTCCACACAGGAATAGGTTTCCTGGTGGGAACTGCAGGTGTGGGGAGACCACACTGGACCACATTGTTCCTGAAAGACTGAACCCCATGGAAAGACCCATGCTAAAGTAGTTCTCAAAGAACTGCAGCCAGTGGGAATGACCCAGACTGTAGAATTTTGTGAAGGCCTGTGTCCTGTGGGAGGGAACCCATGCTGGAGCAGGAGAAAAGTGTGAGGGAGTGGCAGAGACAAAGTGTTTTGAATTGACTGGAACCCTCTTTCCTCATCGCCCCTTTGCTGCTCAAGGTGGGAGGAGGTAAAAGGATCATGAAGGAAGGAACGAAGTTGAGTCTGGGAAGAAGGGGAGGGGCGTGGAGGGAAGGTGGTTTTAGTTTTGTCTTTGTTTCTTACCATCCTACTCTGGTTTTAATGGGCAAGAAATTAATTTCCCCAAATCAAGCCTAGTTTGTCTGTGATGGTAATTGGTAAGCAACCTCCCTGTCTTTATCTCAAACTACAAGATTTTTAATTTTATTTTCTCCCCCTGGCCTGTTGAGGAGGGGAGTGAAAGTGCGGCTTGGTGGGCATCTGGCAGCCAGCCAAGGATGACCCACCACACTAGCTCTTTATGCTTTAATGAAAAAAAGCCAATTAAGAGTAAACTGACTATTAACAACATAATTGGGAGAATTTCTTGGTGGCAAATCAATCAGAAAAAATGCTAATTACATATGCACTAGTAGGCTTGCATTAATTTATTAGTAATTAAAATGAAGTACAAATCAAACATCGATCCTGATAATAGCCAAAAGGCATATCTGCCTTTTTGTTGACCGACAAGACAATGCTATTTAGTTCGCTGCATTAAGACAGCTTATAAATTATTTCAGATGCCCAGAGCCTTAATAACACGCTAGAAACAGTATGTAATGAAGATATGTAATGATATTTTATTTTAGAAACACATAAGGTGAATTTTTTATTATTCCAAATGTCTTACCTATAAACTGAATGATGAAGGTAGGTATTTTTTATGATTGTGTCTTATATTCCATGTGCAAGAGCACAGACATTTAGCAGAGACACTAAGGTTGAGACACTCCATCTCGGAATGAAGTGGTATGAAACACTTAATTTAATAAGTGGAAAAAGTGGTATGAAACACTTAATTCTACACACAGTGATGGAGGGTAAGTTCATATGCAGAGTCATATCAGCGTTAGTACTTATTTGTCTAGATTCTTGAGCCGGCAAATAAAATGCCTGTAAAGAAGTTTGTCTCAAATAATTCCTCTTGCATGAGCCCAGGCACTGCCGTAAAAAGGAGATATGTGTACTTATGTAGAGCATGGTAATTCATCTGAACTAACACCTAGTCGGTTTGGGATTTGGGTTCACAACAACTGGTTGACAGATATATTTCCCAAACCTTCCTTAGTCTAGCTTCCAGATAAGTATTCCAGCATACAGACGTTGACTCCCCAGACACATTTAGGCAGAAGAGGATTAAAACCTGAGGCTCACAGGTCTTGAGGAAACATTCTACACAGGGGGTAGACAATTATATAGAACGTAGGTGACTTTATCCTTTGCAATCTGAGCAAACCAGGTTTCATCAGAGGATGACAAGCACCTGGTGCCTCAGGCAGGGGGAAATCTGTTCACTGAATCCCAAATACAGAATCACAAATTCCCTGTCCCTCACAGCATCCTCAGTTCCCCAACTTGATACTGTCCCTCACAGAATCCTTCTGGAACAGTTGTCCAACTATGTGATGAGCAGGTACGTGGTGTGCTGGATGAAGAACTGGCTGAATGGCAAGGCTTAAATTGTTGAGGTGAATGGGGCTACATCTGGCTGGTGACCAGTTACCAGCAGTGTTACTCAGGGTTCTATTCTAGGGCCAGTTCTGTTCAATATCAATAATCAGTGACCTGGATGCCGGAGTTGAATGCACCACTAGCAAGTTTGCTAATGATACAAAACTGGGAGGTGTTGTTGACTCTCTCGAGGGACAGGAAGCCTTGCAGAGGGATCTAGACAGATTGGAGCTCTGGGCAATGATTAATGAGTTTAAATTTAACAAGTTCAAATGCTGGATTCTGCACCTGGGATGGAGTAATGCTGGGCACAAGCATAAATTGGGAGAGGAGTGGCTTGAGAGTAGCCCTGCAGAAAGGGATCTGGCGGTGCTGGTCAACATATGGCTCAATATGAGTCAGCAGTGTGCCCTGGTAGTCACGTAATGCAGTATGCATAATGCAGCTCTGCATCCTGGGCATCCTCATTCCTGCCCTATGAGGAACAACTGAAGGAGTTAGATCTTTTCTCCCTGGAGAAGAGATGTCCCAGGTGGACCACCTTACAGTATTCTGGAACTTACAGGGCAGCTACAAAGAAGACTGAGGGTCAATGGATACAAGTTGCATCAAGAGACATTTCATCTCAATATAAGAAATCACTTTTTCACAGTGAGAGCAATCTTTCACTGGAACAGCCTCCCCAGGGACATGGTAGAGTCCCCATTGCTGGAGGTTTTCAAGATGCGATTGAACAGGTTGCTAGATAATCTCATCTAGGCTCCCTTTCCCACAAAAAGTTGGACCAGAGGATATTTCAAGGTCCCTTCCAATCCAGGATATGCTATGACTCATTGTTTCTTAATGTATTTGCATGAATAATGATTGAATTTGATTAATCAGTGGGTACTTATACATCAGCTTTTTTGTGTAGGGAGTGAATATAAATTCATTTAGATCAACGAAAATACTCAATTGACTCTAGAAGCTTCATAAGCTCTGTATTGTAAACCAGACATTTAGAGTTGCTTCTGTTTGATATACATTCACAGTCTGAAATTGAGATGTCTAGATTTAGTATTTAAGAAGTCAGTGCCACAAAGGCAACATCTCCAGTGTTTGATTCATCAGACTGCCTGCAGACAGCTTTCATAGAGTGAGAAGAGATGACCTCTTTGAGTGTTTCTTGTCTCTTTATTTGAATTGCTTTGGAGTTAGCCTAGATGGTGAACAAACTAAGTGTATTACATTTAGAAAGCAAAAGGGTGGTTGAATCTTGACCCTTGTTTGGAACACTCAGAAGACTTATGACTAACTTTGCTGAGGGTAATGGACAATACATGCAAAATAGGCTTCAGAATGGAAAACAGTGGTGACTGAAGGAAACAAGAATCAAGTGCATTATCACAGCAGTGTTAAAGGATTATTTCCATAGAGTGCATCTCTACTCTTTGAAATTAAAATATCTAAATTTTACTTTATACAGTTCCCTGCTTGATCTGTTTGCCTCTCTGTGTCTTGCTTTCCTAGCCTATCCATTCATTGTGTCACAGCCTGACTCTAGCAGTTATTTACAGTCAGAGAAAAATCAATTTCTCAATTTAGTCACATCCACCTCACAAGTTATCTCCTGTCATCCATGTCTTTAAACAAGGAAGTTGCTCACACAACAGAAATACTTCTTACTTTCTGTCTGATTCAGTCTAAACAGTATCTCCATTAAAATAACAAATGAATACACACTCAATCTGGAGGATGTATCAGTTCTAGCATTGTTGTTTTAGTCTACCAGCTGCTTTATGAAGTTTACTTTTTGCAGAGTCACCAAATTATGTTTTTAAGTCACCAAGATTCATGTATGATCTTGTCAGTTTCTGTGAAACGCTTCATATTCTTTAATCATATTTGGCATATTCTTCTTTTGTATATGTCTGTTCATTTATTTAACCCATGTAACACATCGTAATCTTGGTCAAATAAAGGTAGAGGGGAAAAAAAGCTCTGTCACTTCAAAGGCCTTGTTACCCTCTTATAACTACATAGCAAAACCAACATTGAAGTTAGATGAATGATAATTCATGCAAAAGGAAAACAGAACTCATCAATAATGCTTAATGTTTACTATGTTTGAAGATTATATATAATGGATATCAGATGTCTCTTTCTTGATATTTCTTGAAAGTATTAAAAAATATTAGCTCATAGCAAAATTTATTTTAAAAACACTACTACTGTTACTACTAACCACACAATGAAATCTTATTGATGAAGATTAATGGGGACAAATGCAAACTGCAACTAATAACACCATTAGTAATGACTTCATCTTCTTTTAACTTCTTATAATATCCTGATAATTTGATATTACAAAAGTCTTCTAATCAAGAATTAATACTAAACCTGTATGAAATGAAAGGTTTACTTCCTCTTTCTTAACAGAAAAGAGACAAAAGTCTAGGGGAAAGATACAATAAATTAAATTGTCTCCTTTCTTGACTATGTACTGTAGAAAAGGACTTGCATGCAAAAAAATGTTCACTGCTTCCCTGATAACTGTGTGCATGTTAAGATGACATTGACTTAACAATGGGAATACAATCAGGGAACAGTTATGTCATTTGGCTTTGGCTCTCAGTAAAGCTACAGAGAAAGATGGGAGTTAACAGCAACTTCATCAACCATCTTTTCTGCATATTGTTACTTTACAGTGTCATGTGCCTCCAGAATAACACGAAGAAACAGAAACCATTTTCAAGGAAAGAAAATTCTGAAGTTCTGTTGTGAATAAAGGAGAGAATTCAGAGGAGAGAATATGACTTAAAAGGTCATCATATTACAGGGCAGACACTGTCCTAGTGTGATCTTTACTGATGCAAAAAGATGATGATGTCTCAAAACAGGACTCCATGATAAACTCCATGGGACATTCAACAGAATAGTTTCGGCTTTTTTTTTTTTTTTTACTCCTTTTTATACAACAGACAACTAAATTAATGGTGGCCAACAATTGAATATGTTTAAAATGTAAGAATTCTAGTACAGTGATTTTCTACCTCAAGAGGAAACAGTTGCGATTAGCAAATGTTTTAATCATTGTGTCATTTTGAAAATGTTTCCGGAGCTCATTTTCTTTTTTTTTTTTTTTTTTAACAAGCTATTCTTCGTTACATGTAGAGAGGGGGAAAATGGAAGAAAGAGGTGCACTTAAGTTAAAAAGAAAAGAGAATGATGAAAAAACTTTCTAAACAAATAGATAGTAATTAAAAATTTCTAAGTGAATAGAAAATACTTTCAAAATATATACAAATTTTCAGTTTACACAGATTTAACATCTTTTATTGATTTTTTTTTTTATAATAAAGAAATATTTTTTCATTGAGAAGTACACATAGAAGATTTAGATATTCTTAAACATTAATAAAACATCTTGAAGAGATGTCAGTAAGAATTTCCACTTTCCACATTCTTTATACTTATAAATCTCACAGGCTGAGGATTGGAGTCTTATTTTATAGACTGAAGAAGAGTTGCATGAGTTTTACTTCTAGTTTTATAGAAAAGCCGTAAGATCTAGAAGTGATTTACTTTCTTTAGCCTCTTTTAGCAATTTAAATCCACTGCCTCAGATATGTCATTATACATGACTATTCATATAGTTTATTAAAAGATGATACCCTACAAAGTGACAGAACTTCTTACAAGATTTTCCTGTTTCTACTCCTAGTGTTCTGAATCTGATTTTGATTGTGGAATATAATGGATTTAATTTGCATAGAAGGTGACCTGGACCATTTTTAATTGTGCAGATTTTGTTAAAACTTTGAAGAAGGGCAAATATACCTTCATGTGGTCAAAAATGGCTGTTCTTTTTAGTCTGATTTTAGGAATGTAATCACCGTGAATATGACATTAACAGTTGCAAAATATTGTAAAAGACAAAATTCCACAGCCAACAAGGTTGACCTCACAAGGCACAGTTTCCAACAATTATCTTGCTATTCAAATCAAAGAAGTGAGATTGCAACAGAGTGATACATTTTTTTCTGTAACCTGTATGTGAATCAGAGGGTCACAAGAGGCTTTATCTGGTGAGAGAAGAGTGAAGTAACAACATAAAACCACAGAAGTCATTACCCTTTCTATAGGGTAAAAGCTATACTTTTTCAATACATCACATTTTTTGCCATTGTGCTTTCACTCAAAATGTCTCTTTCCAACTTTTTTTTTTTTTTTTAAATCAGCTGTAATACCACATGGAAAAATGTGCCGTGTTAACACCCTCCAATATAAGTCGCTCTTTGAGATCAGTTTTAAATCCTAGGTATTACTTTCCTATTTGGAGGGAGAAATTACCTTGTATTTTTTCCCATTTCAAGATTGTCTGTCTAAACATTTTATACTGCTTTCTCTGTAATTATTTTTAAACTGTTCTCCTTCCAATGAAACTTGCAGGTAGCATAGAGATATAAACCAACCGAAAATGCATTTTGGCTTTGAATGTTAACCTTCTTACGACAAACCCTTCCAGGAAAAGTTCTGATTCCCTTCAACTAACTTTTATGAGGGAATTTTTTATGAATTTTTCATCAATTTCCCTCCATTATTCTTACAACTATTTACTTCAGGTAGGGTACAATAACTTCCACTTCTAGAACGTGTTATGAAAATACTTTAGGCAAAGATTATGATTATTTTTCTTTCTCTTCTGGAATATGATAAAAGGTAATGTTTGCAGGCTTGTGAGAAGCATTTCCATATTCCTTATATTAACTGCTGCTAACCATGAATCTTAACTGTGTGGTAAATTAGCTTTCACCTCTCTGTATTTGTCAAGATTCTTGACTTGAAGAATACCTGCTTTGTGAAGTATTTGTGTCTTCTTCAAAGAAAACCGTCAGTTATTTCTTTCAAGTCCACTCCTAATTATAGACCCCTTAGTAGCGAGAAACTACAAATCGTATTGACTAAAGGCAAACACAATTCCAATAGAAAAATGTACTCACCTTCTAGTTATTTATCTCAGTGATAGCCACCACCTGCCAGAGTGACTTCCACCTTGTTTATATCGATCCTCAGACAATTTTCTCACTAGAAAAGAAAAAAAAAAAAAAAAAAACACTACAGAACTTCAGTCTTGATGGATTTAAGATCAAAAAGTCACATTTCACTACATGGAGAACAAGTGAAAATTCTGTAGCAGTTAGAAAATATTAGCTTCTGATTGTATAACAAATGCTTTGAAATTATTTCTATGTTGCAGAAAAGGTCCTTTTCTACTTCCTATTAAAAATATATTTTTTTTACCTATTTTGTAAGAAAGAATGATAAAAATAGAGAAGAAACAAAGGAGAAAAATATTTTTTTTTATTCTGTTACTTACTGTTAATGTTCTATCAATCCAATAATCTAGAAAAAAATGAAAAAAATATTTCTGATAATTCCTAAAGTTAAATTTTCATTTTTTTCCAAAATTATAA
>VXBH01005941.1:163067-178413 GCA_013400035.1 Rynchops niger | reverse complement strand
TTTAAATAAAACTATCTATTCTTTAATCCTGGCAGACTGAATGTTGCTTCATCATCTTTCTGCTTGTTCTACTAGTATATATCAGTTTTACAGCAAAGGTACAAACACTAATAGCTGAAACAGTCTTCTTAACCTTGATGGTAAAATTCTCATTGACTTCAGTGTGGTAACATTCCTCTCATAGCTGACTTGCTTAGAAATATTTGGAGACACACAGATTGACCTTTTTCCTCGTTCTCTTCCTACAGAAAGCTTGAAGATTGTTTTTTTTAATCTTTTAGTGTATATATTCAAAATTATCCAGTATACTTCATAATCAAATAGTCCATTAATAGAGACAGAGACTTGGTTGAAATATGAACAGATTGATTTATCATTCTTTATAAACGTATAACAAGAGTATTTTTGTTCACATCCAGTAAAGATGAAGCATCCTAGTACTCCTTTCTTTGTATTTTAATCTTTAAAGATACACTTTAATAAATATAAACATAAACTAAAACATAAAGGGGGTTCCAAAAGTAAACCCCGTCTTTTGTTATCAAAATAATCAAGATAAACTAAAAATTATGGCTATTTCTTCTGCTCTAATGAAAAATAGCAAGTGCAGTCACAGTGGGTTAAGTTTATGAGGTATAAACTGAGCTCTTATTTTCAGCAAGCCAAAAATATTGGTGATGTATGTGTTATCTTACACTCAGCATTACTTCAGATGGAAAGAAACTGGTGTTTAAGAAGACCACAAAGAAAGAAAAAATTAAACTAAATCATTACTTCAAACCATTCTGATGGGTTATAAGCTGATGATTTAGAAAAAAAAAAAAAAGAACAAAAAATTATTAATATTTTTAATCTGACACTACATAAAAATATTTTGCTGCAGTACCTGACAATCACACAAATCTAATGTATTTTATTCAGGAGTCTAAAATCACCTTTCACTACAACCTTGAAACTGTGCAACTGAAAATGACCAAAAAAAGCTGAGTGTTACTTGGAAATAGTTATTTCAACATTAAAAACAGTTGTAGTACAAAAGATTATCTAGATGAACATGCAAAATTTCATCAGCTCTTCTTATCCTATGCTCACGCAGCTTCATCTTGTTTCAGTTTGGATTTCTATGTCTTCTGGAATAGTACAATCTCTGTATATATTTGTTCAGGAAACATCAGTGCTTCAGGAGGGCCTTTTTAATTTCCTGAGAGAGAACATAATTGATAACGACATCATTACTACATACAATGAAATACAGTCTATTTGACACAAAATAATGCATCAAGTTTGAGAAGTATTGTTAAATTCTTATTCCACTAACATAGAAAGGTTAAGGTTAAATAACAGAAATCAACTTTGGTTAACATTTGTAAAGTTACAATTATGAGAGTCTCCCTGCTGAACTTTAGTTCTTAATTAATTGGAGTTATCCAGAGTTATCTCTGTTTTTTTCTTTCTCTATAATATATTTTTTTCGTTTGATACAATTTTTCTGTGTTTCAGAAAGCATTCAGGTTGCATCGCTTTGTTTTTTTGAGATAATACTTACATTTTTTACATATGTAACACACTAACAATTTGCTCTGTATCTTGCTTTACACACACACATACACATGCACACACATGCACTTAATACCCTATATGCGGCCAGGGAAAGACCAATGCTTTTGTTTAAACTCTTCCTGCTATCTACAGTGAGCCACACAAGTGCTAAACAAGGACATACTGCTTTATCAGTCTCCTTTTATTGCTGGTAAAAAACATTGCTGAAAATAAAGTATGTTTTCTTGTACTCTGACATGTTGACTGGGAACTAGCCCTCCACAGGCTCTGATAACATGAAACAGCTTGAATATTGCTCAGCCAACAGAATTTCTCAAAACACTTCAAAAATAAATCATCAAAGAATATTTTGGGCTCCATTAAGGTAAATAAATAAAATAATAATAACAATAATAATAATTAATAAAAGCTTGTCTTTCAATATGTGAAGTGATACTCACAGGTTATTTCCAAAATTTACTCTATTTTCCTTTTTAAGGAATCCAGTTCATTTTAAAAACCAGCCATACAGTGATGGAAATAGAGGAAAATTGCAGCCATTAAGCATAGACAGGAAATGTGTACACCAGCTTTAGCTCAACATGAAAATTAAATGCAAACTGCTACAAACTGGGTCTGGGTTTTAATGTTAATCGTTCACATGCCCTCAATACAAATTATTCACACTACTGCATTAGCCAAGCCTATCACTTCTACAATTTTTTTTTTGTTGTTGTTGTTGTTTTGTGAATGCCATCTCATTTTGTGTCCATTTTGGGAATTTAGGTAAGCTGCTTTAGTTGTAAGAAAGTTCTGAGCATAACATTTAAGGCTGCTGCAGCAGTTTCATGGATCATTAACAATTTGCTAATATTGTTTTAGCTTGCAAATTAGTGCAGCTTTGTGACTAAGGAAAGGTTCCATAGCTGTCATCAATCAGACTAAAATTCTTCATGCATGAGATGAAAAACGATTTTTAGCCTTTGAGGCTCAGACAGCAATTACAGTAACAAAAAAAAGAAAAAAAAAAAAAAAAAAAAAAAAAAAAAAAAAAAAAAAGAAAAAAAAAGAAAAAGAAAGTGGGAGGTGGGACAAGGAGCGAAGGGGAGAATGAAAGCTATATAAAATGCTGCTAGCAGTTCTATTACATTATTTCTTGTTGCACTACAAAAGAACTAACACATGCTGTGTAACCATGCCTTAGCTTCCTGCTATATTAATGAACTGACAAACTATAGAGGGGAAAAAAGAGAACCTTTCCTAGGAAATGACAAAAATTAGTGAATAAAGAAAGAGAAAAAAACAAACCAAACCAAACCCAAACCTAGGTATCTAAAAATATATTTCTTTCAACCATCCACCCATTCCTTTTGTATTTGCTCTTCTTGAACATGCATGGCTGAGGTTTATTCACACAGGTGCTTACAGAAACCAAATCCTTAACTTCCATGCTGTGGTATGCACAGGTAGCAAATTTTAAACACCGTGTACAGACATCTTCATGGAGTAGGAAAATGTCAGGCTTCTCAGATTCTCTTGGCAGAGACCTACAGCAGTACAGTCAGGAAGCCAACAAGCAGTTCGTGGGGACCAGTCAACAATGAATGCAAAACCTGTTATCACTGAATTTCTTTAAAGCAACCAGCAGTTTCAGTCCACGCAGAGTGAATGTTCAGCTCACAGTGGGGTTTCCTTGCCTGCCTCTCCAGCAGAGCAGAGGGCAAGGACAGATGCCTTATAGATAGTGGCAAGACAGAAACTCTTGTGAACTATGCTACTCTCTCATAGCATAAACCAGGATGTAATCATGTCTTCAGCTTTGCTTACGCCAGCAAAAATAGATTTCCCATCAGGTGGTTTTTCACTTTGTTCTTAAACAAACCCCCTCACTCTAAAAATCTTTTTTTTTACTCATCCATCATCTTTAAATTCATTCAGCTACTCTTTTCTTACTGGTTTCTCTGCACAGCTCCTTGCAGCCTGTTCTTGTTTCACACTTTCACAAAACTTCCCGTCAAATCTTCCCCTTTACCATTGCTCTCACTGTCATTTCTGCTACGTCTTGATCTCATCTACCTCACTGTAGCTCTACAGCCCCCTCCTTCAAATATCTCACTTCTTTGTGGAAGTTCATAAACTCTGTCCATCTATATACAAACTGCATTAAAGAAATAGAGAAAGTACAATATAAGGTGACAGCAATATCATTATGATAATAACTTTTGTCTTCTTCAAACTACACACTTCATGTTGTGTTTCACTTGTCAATCAGAAACGGGTGCAGGAAAGGGCATGTCCTTGTACAGCAACCATTGTAGTTCTCACCTGTGTTTAGCTTAAAACCCTGCTGTCTCTGGTAGAGAGGTGGGGCATTAATCTGAGAACAGGCATCATTTAATGCCATCATATTTTGTAAAGTTCTGTCAATGTCACTTGAAAGAAAGGCTTACATTTTCAAATATATCAAAATGCTTTTCAGGATCAGAGTCTATGTACTTTATGTTTAGGGAGAGATGGAACTTCAGTATCAGACGTATCCATAAGACCCATAAACAATACTCCATAACTCAGTAATAACGACCATGCATAAGCACAGGTAATATTGAGACAGAACACTATTTTATTTGTGTACCACAAGCTAGAATCTTAAGATGATCAGTATTTTCTAAAAAAGAAGGAGACTACTGTAACCAAAAATAAGGAAGTTTTGAAATATACATTTTTAAGGTTTCTTTTTGTTTCTTTATTTCTCTTTGTTTTCCAAGTGTCTCAGATGGTTTATCTTTCTGAGGAACAGAAATCATATAATGTAATTTATGTGATGAACCAAAACTCAAAACAAATCTTTTTTATTGGACAATTGCAAAATTGTTGCAGTCAATCAATAGAGATAGAAGCCGGAGGCAAAGGAACAGAGAAACAAGTCTTGTGAAAAAGAAATAAAAGTTTTGATAAGTTATTTGATAGAAATTATTCACTTAGCTTTGTATTAAGATATTAATTAATATAATAAAGTAGTAATTAGATTTCCAGTCAGAAAAATTTGATTAACAATTATTACAACAAGGCTTTCAGTCAGCATCATTTTTTAAAAAGACATATTTTAAAATGGTAAAAAAAAAATACCAGCTCTGATCTCAAATTCAGCTTAACTTAATGTGAAAGAAATTATCTTCTAATTAAGTAGTGCCATCAAAGTGCATAATTATCTGTGTTACGTCTATGGCAAATAATGCTAGTTAATATATGGAGTTCGAATTTTGTGCTTTTCTTAAGTTTTATGCTAAAGACTACTCCCAGCTGACTTAATGGTACACAATGCGATCACGGCTGCCGTGTCACAACTGGCAGATGTGAAACTGAATAGATCTTCACTTTTGTACCAAAAGTTTACAGTATTGAGATATTTGGTGAGCTTGTTAATTAAAATAAGGGCTATGATTTCAAGTGCTTTTTAAGTTTCTCTAAGTGATATATTTTGAATTTCAGTCCATGAAAAAAAAAAATACTGGCATTTACTGAGCAAGGAGCAATATATAAAATAGTATTTCAATAAAGATTTTAACTGTTTTTTAACACTGTTAGTTTGAAGATAGTTACATACAAAATCACCTGTGTAATCAGGTGATTGTATTTTAATATTTCACCTTGATTGCAATAGAAAAATATGGTATAAACAAGAAACTTAATATGCCAAAAAGTTTAGTTAATCATATTCTGCATCTCAGAAAGTCTTGAATTGTACATAGATAACATATTTTCTTGGTATGTTAATAGTTATTCACACTTCTGGTAATGTAAGCCATATATATATTTCTAATTATGACATTTATAATAAAATTATCCAACAGAACAGTTATTACAGTTAGATTTATTTTATACCCCTACTGTATCAGAACAACAAAATGCAATCCATCAATCAAAAAAGTAACAATTTATTGCTGTTTCTTTCCATTTATAAGGATGTTTTTTTATCAGCTTGACAAAATGAGTTATGGGTCCTATTTTTCAGATGTCACTTTCGCTTAAAAGTCAATTTAGAAACATCAGATACCTAAAATTAAAAATAAAAACTAATAATAACATTTTTTTTAAAGGGACAGAGGTAAAGAAAGCACTTTCTTTAGATATTTCCAAATACAACAACCTTTTACTTGTTGTATTTACTAATGTAATAAAACTGATCTGTTTTACCTGAAAAGAACATGGTATATGTGCTAGTAAAAATCATTTATTTTGTAGTCAACATATCTATTATGGGGTGTAAATCTTTGCTCTCAATAAATAAATAACCATATTTATGCATTTAGCATAAGAAAAAAAGAAAAAAAAAAAGAATATGAAACTCTTCAAATATGTGACAGATTTCCCAGTTAATATTACAGAAAATGATTAGGCAAACATTTTGTTCAGTAAGTGTTGACAAAAATATCTGGAATGGTAGCCAGTAGAGGTCTTTTAATATTATCTCTGGGTTGTACAATTTGTCTTTCTCTATAGTCAGACACAAAGTATTTATTTGTTTATTCCTTTTTGTGTGTTTATTTAGTTAAAAATATTACATTCACAACTAAATTATTACACAACTCTCAACTTCCAGCATAGCAGCCATAGTGAGCACTGATAAATTAAAAAAGAAAAAAAAGAAAAAAAAAAAAAAAACCCCACAACAAAACAAAACAAAAACCTCCACTTACAATGAGTTAACTTTTTTCCATGCCATACAGAATAGAAACTGACTGGAAAACAATAATGCTTCTAATACATTATCTCCTTATGGGTAAGCAATTAAAATGACTCTCATGGAGCAGGCTAAATAAACTCTCTGGTATTTATATGGAACAGACACATCATAAATAATCTCTAAGCAAAATTCTGATGTATTTAGGTCTTCTAAAGAAGTACAATGATAAAATGAATTAAAGAAAATAAAATTATTAGCTTCTTGAAAATACAGCACTAGTAAGAGGAGTTTGTGCTGTTTATGAATCAACTCTTGAATTTTTTACTAATAATGGAAAAATCTGACTGTTCTCAGGGCTGCATGAATTAGGCATAAACATCAGTAGGTGACTATACCAGTCACAATGGTGATCTAATCACCTTATGTGATTTGCCAAATGGCAATATGGCAAATCACCTTTGACATAAGTACCTTATGGCAAAGAAATCCTTGCCACTGCACCCATCCAAAATTCTTCTGGCTTTTTGATTTTTCTAGAACTTCATGCTTTCTACTTTTAGCTAGCAAATATCAAAAACCAAACACCAAGTGAAATTCCAATGTAAAATCTATATTATACCAATTAAAAATATTTCATTAAAATACTCAGTCATCTGAAACTCACTATGCTCCCTGCAGTCCTGTAGCAACAACGTTCACAAGATCATAATTTATTTAAAAACAATTAACTAAGCACAGTACACTCTCCAAGAGAGTACTACCAACTGTAAGGGCCGTAGACAGTCTTTGCTGGATAAACTACTCTTTTTCCAAAAAGCTGCAATAATTTGTAGTTAATTACTCATTGTTCTTTCCTATGCATAATATATTACCTGTTGATTAGGAATTTTACTATTTTTACCACTGGATAAACTTGGCCTATATATTGTCACAGGTCATGTAAATCTCATTAAAGACTGCAAAGAACTAAAAATCACAACCAAAGCAAAACAAAGTGTCAAATGCAACTGTCATTTGTTTAAAGTTTCTTTTTCCAAAAAAAAGCTTCAAGCATATTTTTACAGAAAACATATTCAGTAAAATACTATTATAAATATTTAATTTAAATCTATTGTCCTTATTCAATAAGTAATCTTATACTTAGTGTCCCATATCTCTAAATCACAGAATCATAGAATCGCAATACCCAACAACGCACTGTAAATGAACATTGCTTAAACTATCTTACAACACAATTGTGGGCAGAATTACAAGAGACCATTAACACCTTCCAGTACTCAAAATTTGTTAATGTTCTTAATTGCATGCCTAAAAAAAGAAAAGCAAAAAAAAAAAAAAAAAAAAAAAAANAAAAAAAAAAATCCAGCAACCAATCACCAACTACAAATATGATTTTATTTAATCATTGCTAATTATTTTTATAAACATTTTTATAAAAGGAATTGACAGAGAATCTGGTCTCCATCTCTAATCAATATTTTAACTGGGCTAAAACTCTGTTCAGAATGTGTTTTCAAAAATTAGTGAACTACATGTCTAAAAGGAGACTAGGAGATGAAGAACAGGTTCATTCATTACTTCCTGGGCAGGAAGAAAGAGTATAATTAAAAACTCTTTCTATGGTCATTCTGAAGCTGGAAAGAAATTACACTTTCCAGATACTTGCTCTGTGTCTCCACCTTCAAAGAAATTTTGAGGGATATGGAGAGTTTCTGTGGAATGATAATAAGCCTCAAAGAACTAAAACATAGTGAGGAATTCAGGAGTACTCTTCTTCTCATAAGAGGACTGAAAAATTAGTCTTGGGAAGACTATTAGTAACAGGAAAAAGATCAGTTACTGACAAATATGGCACATATATATGTGTGTGTGGCATACACATATGTTTTTGTGTATATATATATATATATCAGTGTATACTATAGATATATACACACACACATAAGTTGTTAAGTTTGAGACTGCTGTGAGGGGAGTGTTTAGAAGACTGAAAAATCAGGCAAGTTAAAACTAGAATTCATGATATGAATTAACACTTTGAGTACTAATGTTTAATTAACACACAAAATATATTACACGCATGCACTCACACCACAGAGCTGATGCTGCATAGCTAGTGCTGATAGGTTCAGTACTTGAAGGTGCTTGGTCACCAAAGCCGATGAGTAAGCTTCAGAGCTCTTTGGTGAGAGAAGCTGGAACTGGTGTGGGCTTGTCATCTTTGTTTTCTCTTTTGCTTCTTTGTGCTTGATGGTCCCCCAAAATGGGACCTCATCTGCTACCAGCACTGCTTCTTTTGATTTTAGTTTTGCCCGTCATCCTTCTTCTGTATTCAGCTGGATGTCCTGACTACTTACAGAAACTTTTGTCATTTGCACGTCTTCTGAAGCAACTATACGTCTTTCCTCCTTTGGAACTCACCTACTTATGTATACATTGTGACTGGGAATGCCATCACGTGGTTAACAAGTTACTTTTATACTGCTAAAGTACTTGTATACTGCTGTTGGTCACACTATATTCATACCGTTTTGTTATGTTCATATTTGCAAGCAAATTAATTAAATTGTATTTACACATAAATTGCCAGCAGGAGAGATTCCTGAGAATTAGAGATTCCTGATGAATTAGGGCACAAAGCTGGAATGGAATACAGAACCTGTGAAGGAGGTACCTTCTTGTCACCAGAAGGGTTTGCAGCGAGGACACTCCTGCATAATTCTTTCCTTATGCTCTTCAGTTTCAACTAAAACTTTACTATCAGCATCTGAAATAATTTATGAAAGAAAATCTAGTTTATGCTGTTTACTAAGGGATCTTAATGGCCTTTATTTATTTATTTATTTATTTATTTATTTTCTGATGGAGAAATAATGATTTGTTGGCAATTTTCTGATGACCTGTGTATAAGAATAGGAATAAACACAACATGTTATAGAATAAAAACAGTGATTTAAACCTAACCCTGGTTCCCAAGTTTCTCTTATATTTGCTCTCTCAAAGGGAAACACATGTAAGGTCAGATACATATTCTCTTAAGCCAGGCAAGCATGGCATATATGAAGCACTATTTATTTTGTTTCCAAATGAACACAATATAAAATGTGGAATACATTAAGACATCATGTAACAACGATCTCCCGGGATTGAAGGTGTATTTGGGAAAATTTACCAGCTATTTTGACATATAAGAACTTTCTGAATGCAGTGTACGTCATTCCTATGTCAGTCCCAGGATCACCAAAAAAAAAAAAAAAAAATTCATTTCATACCCAGTTTTAAATTAAATTGTGTTCTATAAAGTAATTGATCCAGCAAATGAGCTTTCAACTGACAGGGAGCAGCAAGCCTGTGCTGCTCGGCATGGAAAGGGGAGACAGGAACTGGAAATCACAGCAGGCAGGCAGGGCAGCAACTCTACCACCAAGGGACACCATTACAGCGTACACATGCAAGAAGGACAAAGGATTGGTGGAAGTGATCAGGGTCAGTCAACATCCCTATGACTGCCAGCAATGTCCATGCAGGTCTGAGAACCATCCAGGAAGCCAAGTCATCGAGGCCAGGTCAGGGATAGCAAGGTGTGATGCTGGGCAGAGGCACAGCTGCAAAAACACTCACAAGCAAAGGGGACAGAGCTCCCAGAAGAGGCTCCCACAGCTCATTCTCGCAGCTTATGTGTTATATGTTTTCTCTGCAGTTTGATCTGAGGTTACACAGCTGAGCGAAATCAGAGCTGACTTTGAACACAGCTAGCCAAACCCCTAGGAGTTGGAGGAAGAGGCTGAAAAGCCTGTTAGTTCTCTCAGTGTCCTGATACCTGCGTCAGTCAAAATTATTTTCCAGGTAACAGGAGTTCAAATGCTCTGAGAGTTGAATTCCTCAGCCTTTGGAGAACACAGGACTTTTCACTGAATCAGAGTATTGCCTCAATATTTCCAGCAGCTTTTCCTTTGATTTGGCTATGGTCAATACTGTACAGCCATTTCAGTTTTGGCAGGTACTCAGATTAGAGGGCATAAAAAAAATACAAACATAACAAAACAACTCTAGCAGGTATCCTTACACACACACAAGAACGCAAAAGGTGAGGTGTTTCACATAGTTTTGCGGGATACTGCTTTAACTTGCTTTGCAGATATGAAGAGTTGGGAAATAGAAGTACATGTAGGAGTTCCATTTATCTGACTGTTTTGCCATCTTTTAGCCAGAAGAAAGCACTCTTTCAATTGTTTCAGC
The DNA here is from genome assembly GCA_013400035.1 of Rynchops niger. NCBI lineage: Eukaryota > Metazoa > Chordata > Aves > Charadriiformes > Laridae > Rynchops > Rynchops niger. The sequence goes on along the minus strand of VXBH01005941.1, from coordinate 167,951 downwards.
AACACTTTCAAGACACTGTAATGCATTTAAACTGTTTCAATGAAATTAGATTATAACTGCTTGTTTAACAGTCCTACCAAATTGTGAACCCTTTATCTCAAAGCTTATAAACAAAATTCATGACAAAAATTAATAAAAATTCTTCACTGTATTTTTTACACTGAAGAATCTTTTACTTTACAGATGGGTAGATGTTAAAGTGTGGTATAGGAAACCTCTTTATTTCCATATTCCTTTACTGCTTTACATAAGAATCTTCCTTAAGCTGCAGTTTAGGAAGGAATGATTTTTAAACTTTGGGAGCTGGGAAGCAGGCAAAACATTTCTACAGCACATAAAAAAATGTTTCCTCAAACGTCTACTGGTTCATGTGGAGTATGACTAACATAAGATGTCAGACTCCCTTTCATCTTTCCATCTTTCTGCTAGGTTGACATGGACACTATGATGTTTTGTTCCCTCCTTATCACAGTATGGAAATATTGTTTTTCACATGGACTGTAAAATTTGTTGATTGTACCACATATCTTTCTACCCTAAGGTTACTGGGTGTAAGCACTAGCACCATGCATCTTGAATCTGCATATCGTAGACTTTATTTGCAGTATGTATTTGATCCATCCAGACAAGAGTTTATGCTCTAGTGTTTCTTTCCCTCTGCAGTAACTTGCAGACAAATTTATTGAAGTCTTTTAAACATAGAAGGAATTAAATATAGCCAAAGTATTTCAAAACAATAAATCTTTGAAAATTAAAGTCTGCAACACTGTTTCAGAGCACTGCTTCAGTTGCTGTGAAACTGTGATTTTTGGTTGTGGTTAATGGTGTGGAAAAAGTATGTGATGAGGTCTAATGTCAGACCACTACCAGGTGCTACGGATTATGGAAGGGTTACCTACTTTGAACCATTTATTGTTAAATAATACCCATCCTGCTTCAGTTGTATTCCTTACAGCCTCATTTTTACTTATGACACCTAACAGGACAAGGAATAAAGCCATTGAAGTCAATATATTTGAATCGAAGTAAATGAAAAGAAACACAATTTTTATTATTTTTTTTTTTTCATGTTAAAAAAGCCATAGTAAACATAGGTAAAGTATAATGAAAGTCGTTTGGAGAGCTACATTTGTTCCATTTTTTTCCAGGAATAGCTCCAATTCAATGGTATAAAAACTATTTTGATAGAAATTCAGGTCCACATTACATTTCTTCAGGGTAAATCCAGAATCATATTGTTATATTCCTGAACAAAAGACAACAAAACCACCTTTGATTTTCTGCTCCTGTAATCACATCTTTAAAAACAGATTAAGAACATTTTGCTTTTGCAAATCAAATGCAAATGAGCTAGCTGCAGAAGGAACAATGAACTAGAGAGTAAGATCTATGGTCCACAGAAGGGATCTTCTGTAACTGCCCAACATTACAGAATTGCATCATAGAAGGAGGAACTGATTTACAAACTACTAGCAACTTTTTCCTCCATTTTAAACAACCTAAACCACATCAGTTGTGATGAAATTTCTTATATATAGAACTAGTCTTCATTCTTTGGCAAGTTGATGACCATTTAGGAGACCATTAGAAGTACTCATAGTAATTTGACTATTTAAGTTCAATCTCTCCCTGCTAAGTTAAATCCCCCTCTAGTAACATAATCGATTTAGAGTAACTCCTTTGAATTTGAAAATGTCATAGTCTTATGCTTAGTTTTATGTTCAGTGTAGTAGCTACAAACTTGAAGACTATGTAAGAATTTCAGGCACTGAATTTGTGAGCTTCTCACTTTCCTAGTTTCTGGGAATACAAGATGCTTGCTGGAGCTGCTCTGACACCTTTTTCAGTATAAACCAAAGATGTTGCAATCACAGCTAAACTGCCTCTGATATATTTCCTTTTCTTATCCTAATTGGTTTCCAAGTTTTCACTAATGTACTTGTTTCACTGTGAAAGAACCACCATACCTGCAAGTCTAGGATTAATGATGTGGGTGGGACTGGGACTGAGATTTGTATTAGTCACCACCATATAAAATGACACTTGGCAGCCTCCTGCGTTGTCTTCTGTCCTTGGCCCAGGATGCCTTTTCATCTCCCGGGGGCTGTCAGTCCCCGCCCCAGTGATGCCGCAGAAGGGTCACAGGAACATTTCTTGCTGGCCTTGGCCCATCTCCAGCCTCATGGAGACACCCAGTGCCCCTAGCTGGCCCTTGGCCTGCTCTGTGCCCTGGCTGGGGATGGGCAGAACAAGGACTCCCAGACAAGACCCATCACACTGCCTTTGACTTTTGGCAGTGGGACTGGCCCTGGCCATGAATCGCTGCCCTGACACCCCATAGGGAACCCCCTTAGCCCCCAGTGCCTGGCCCAGGAGAGCCACCAGCCCTCACAGTACCCTGACACAAGAAAGCAAACTTTAGCTTTTACCCTATAATGTTTTCACCAAAGGGGAACAATATTTGAGTTTCTTATGCATATTATACTTGTATCTCATTGCAGTTTCTTTCGCTGGGCTGTGCCTAACACTTGTGCTAGGCACAATTCCTCAAGCAGGTCTTCCAAGAGATGTAAGGCTGGCACCAAAGAATGCCAAAACCGTTCTTTGGATATATTTTATCAATTCTTAGACATGTGGCACCATTCATGGGTTAGCTATCTTGCATCCTGAATTAAATCAGAATTGGAATTAGATTATTGACAGTCGGTATTCATAGAATTCAACAGAACTGGTTTTCTTGACTTTTTTTCAGAGTGAGTAGTCTATTTTCAATAGCTACTTTAGGATTACTGGCTCGTTCACACATGCACACACATGCACACTTATACACATGAAGACAGGTAAATCCCACCAGGCATGTCACAGAATAGATATAGCCTGTTCTCAGTTATTACCCCAGACTTTTCTGATCAAAGATATGTTAGAAGAAACTCTCACCTTTTGGATTATATTTCATACAATCACAAGTAGAAGGCACAGTCCTGCAGCATGACTTTGATGTGAGTGCTCTACAAAGACAGAGAAGAAACCGATTTTATCTTTAAAATTCATAATTTCCTTAGGGAACTTGCCAATATGACATATTTTTTCCCTCTATACACTCTTACTGCTTGCCTAGGTGGTTCAAACCTGACTCTGTCCCAATTGTGGACAACACACCACAGGAATCCCTGAACCTAAGCATAAAACTCATTTGAGTCAGGGTAGTATGTAGCCTGAATTTGAGATCCTGAATTGAGATGGAAATTCTGGTGGCTAGGAGTAAAATCATATAAATCTTTTTCCTTAAAGATAACTGCTTTCAAACTGAGACTGCATTCTTACCTAGGCACTCCTCTGATGGGAAGTATGCTTCAATTAACTGCAACACAGCATAATTCTTAATCATTTTAACAGAAAAAAAAAAAAAAAACAACCCAAAAAAAACCAAAACAAAACAAAACAAAAACCCAAAACAAAACAAAATACACAAAAAAGCAAAAAAAAACCAAACCAAACCAAGGTAAATATTCCTGAAAAGGTTGCCTTATCAGCACGTGAGTACATTCTGCAATGTACTGCAATGGTTCGTTTTAATCCCATCTTAATAAAAACCGATAAGACTTCCTTATTTATTAAACTATAGGAAATGTAAACGGGCAAGACGCTCAAATTCATGAACTGAAATTTAAAAATTGATTAGTCATTTCACACCAATGTCTATTAATTTCAAAGAAAAAAGTTTCCAAATTGATTAGACTGTTTTGAAATTGCTAGTCAACATGCCTAGAACCCTATGGAGTTGTTATGACAGCCACTTTAAAGCCAAGGAAAGATTTATTTGTTATACGCTTGAAAAGGTCAGAGAGAAAAGTACTTACACAAGGACAATGCACACAGTTTTATATAAACACAACAAGGTAGTAAGTTTAAATATTTGCCCAAATAGAAATAACTCTTGCCTGTCATTTTTAAAATGACCTTCCGATTAAAAGAGCGTACCAAACTATTTGTGATGAATTTGAAGAGGCAGTAATTCAGTTTTTTCACATAGACCAGTGAGACTGGGCATGTTTCACTCAGATTGGTTTGTTAAATATTTTATGGATCAGTTTTCTGCTTCTATTGAATTGGAGTGTAATCATCACATAATATTTTCTTTACTGTCAAGGAACTTGTCAAGAGGCTTCTTATATCTGATTATTTATTTCTAGGGTAGATAATTTATTCATCGGCATCACTTGGTTACTGTATCTGTCTTCAAGAGCAATTTTAGTTGATGTAATCTGACAGAGCTGTTATGATGAATCAACAAACCTGGCAATCTGAATAAAATAATCCTTAACGTTGGGTAGTAGAAGGTACCAATTGTTTCTTGTCTTTCATAGAACAGAACAGAACAAAACAAAACAAAACAAAACAAAAAACAAAACAAAAAGCCAACCTCATGCACCACCACCCCTCCCAACTTGTCACTGATTTAATTGCTGATCATAATATGCAAAAGCTGCTTATTATAAAAGGTATTTTCTGTATATTATGATTATATTGTGTCTGGCTGGAATGGAGTTATCTTTCTTCATAGCTTCAGTTTTGTGACTAAACCAGTGGTGATAATACAGCAATGTTTTGGTTATTGCTGTTCAGAGCTTGATGACAACAAGGTTTTCTCTTTTTCGCTCTGCTCAACCTGACCCTTCAGCAAGCAGGTGGGGTCTTGGCAAGGATTTGGGAGGGGATACAGCTGGGACAGCTAACCCAAACTGACTGAGGGATGTTCTATACCATACGATGTCCTGCTCAGCAATAAAAGCTGCAGGGGCTGGTGTCTTCCAGGGTAGCTGTTGCTCAGAGATTGGCTGTGTATCAGTCTGCCATCAGAGGTGATAAGTAACTGCCTTTGCA
>VXBH01005941.1:151320-163047 GCA_013400035.1 Rynchops niger | reverse complement strand
CCCCCCCCCCCTCATTCCTTCACTTATTAAACTGTCCTTATCTTGGCTCATGAACTTTCTTGCTTTTGCTCTTCCCATTCTCTCCCCCAGTCCTGAGTGAGGGAGAAGCTGTGTGAGTGCTTTGTTGATAGCCAGGGTCAACCAAACACAATCATATATATGCATACAAGTATTAAATACCTATGCCAATATTGTAAATCATATTTTGATTATTTTGTACTTTGGTCACACAACCACATACAGACCAGTCTTAATAAACTGTTTCAGGCAGATACATCTGCAATATAAAAAAGAATATATAAAGCAAGGGAAATTTTAGAATGGAAATGAAACAGAACCAAACTTCAAATAAAATCACAAAACTGATGCCATTATACTTATACATGAGTTACTCCAAAAAATGTTCAAATTAAATTACCATATAACTAATGTTTATCAAAGACTGTAAAAACTAAAAAAAGTAACTTTGAAATTAGGTAGAACTTTTCAGGACATTCTTTTAAGGAACTTAAAATAATTCCTTTTAAGGAATATTTATAGTTTTCCACTTTTGTACATTTTTAGTTTTAAATATTTGAATACAACGTGTCTCAAGACAGTAAGTTTTAGGAACCATTTGACTGTTGAGGATGTCAGTCAGGTTTTTAGATCTCTCTGACGAACATAATACATGGTTCCTGAACATTTTTTCATATGCTGAGCATGATTCTCCTGTGCCTCTCTTTGTGTGCTAAAAACGCTTACACAAAACTAACGAAGAGTGGTGATATCAACACAATCATTTGTATACTGCTTATATTTTTTCCAGTTGTGCCAGCAAACTAATTTGCAAGTCAAGAGATATCCCTATATAAAGTTTCACACAATCATTTTCAGTGTCTGTAGGTCTCTGATTACAATGAAGAATTTGTTTATTTCTAATTGGTAATATGAAAGCCTACTTTGTACTTATGGTCATTTACCTGTGAAGATTATGCATTTTTCTTCAGAAAATGTGGCTGCAAAAGTACCAAACATATTCTTTAATAGTATTTGAACATTTTTCTCTACTAAATGAAATCAAACAAAATTATTCTTCTGGTTACAATTATGATAATGATTTACCTTCAATCATATAGGTGATTATATAAACCTAACATCTTATTCTGTGTAAAGCATTTTTAAAATCTTGATCTTTGAATATGTTCACTTAGTCTTTTATGGACTGACTGACTTTTCCTGCAATGTAAATTTTTGGCTTCTCTCCGCCCATGATCCAACTGAGTTGGAGAAGAGCCATCTCCAAAAAGGAAGACAGCACAAATTGTCATATCTAGGTATGCTGCTCTTACTTTCTAATTTAACCTTTCAGCTTTCACCCAACTACTGTGAAATTATGCAACAAGACCAGTGAAAACTCAGATATAGTTCCCTGAGTTTGACTCGCAGATACTATTTCAGCTCACCATTACTACATGAAAGGAGCACAGTGGGACAATGTTCTTCTGGCAAACTAACTGCAGTTTCAGAGACTGATATTTGGATACTAATTGGAAACTATAATGCCAACATTTGCAAAATGCATGTGTGGACATATCATGCTGGATCATAACCTTTAAGTGTTTACTATAAGCCTGTAACTATTTCTTTTATGTGCCAAGCAACAGAGGTGGAATCATGTTTCCAACTGCAGAGGTAATTTTTGCATTTTTGTTATTTTGTCATGGAATTCATGATTTCTCCCATCTTTCTAGGATTCAGTCCTCATGCACATGCTTTAAGGTGTGCATTACCTTTTCCTCTGACCAAGAAAACAAGAAGGAAAAAAAGAAGAAAAGAATAAACTGGTACAAGGGTTATAGTTCAGCAGTGTCCTACATTATGTTTTGTAATTGAAACAGCACAGGTCAAGGCTGCATCTGGCTGGGAATAAAGATCAAGGGAGTTGTCTCCTTTCCCTGAGCAGAGCACTGGGAAAGGGGCCACTGCGGAGAACCATTTCCTGGTTTTCTGTAGGGGACACCCTCACTATGAGTCTTATTGTAGCTTACTCAAGCACCCAAGTCTTTGCTGAATAATTACTTTCTACATGCAGACAGTGTTCATGGTTTCTCAGAGCAATTGTTAGATCATACACCATTTCAAAGAATATCTCTTTCCAGATCTTATAAGGGATCCTTACAAGAGTTATTATGGTTTTGTCTGTCAGTTCACATGAAATCCATCCATCTTTTGTGAAGATCTCATTTTATTTTTGGGAGGTGAACAAAAACTAAATCCATTTTCACCCTCTGTTGAGAATAGATATATACATATGGGGTTTTTTTAAGTTTGAAAAGGACAATCATAAGTGATTCATCCATTTGTATCTCAGAAAATTTTTGAACAGAATCTTGGGAGTTGGAAGTATATTACCTGTCTGTCTGTTACCTTCCTGCACAGGGAAAAAACAGCAATGGTTGTAGCAATTAGCACAGGACAGGCACAGTCAGTACAGACTGTAAAAACCTTAACTGACTTTTTGGCTCTCATAGAAGTAGATAAAATACCATTAGCCAGCTGTCCCAAACAAAAGAATTGTTTTGGTGTGCTCAAGATAATAAATAATTAAATTATGTAGACAACATTTTGATCATTAACAAGTGCAAATGTGTCCAGATGTGTCTGGAACAGACTATGAGTGCCAAAAATAGCAACAGCAAATAAGGAAATGAAAGCACAATATAAATGTGCTAATCATTAATAAGATTTTCTCTATCTAATCCTAGAACTCATGAAAATTAAGACTGTTGGGAATGCTCAGAGTATCTGAAAGATTTTGAGGGCAGGGCTGGAGACACCATGACCCTGTACCAGGAGCCAAGACCATCTCTGCAACCTCTAGAGAACCCAAGGAGGAGAAGAGAGGCCGTGACCCTGCCCAGGACTATGCACAGCACACTGACTCATCCCACTTCAGTCTGGGTCCATGGTATCTCTCCATGAAACAGAGATGTCGTGTACTTCATAAAATTGCATAAATCTCTGATTAAAGTGTTTTGGTATCCAAATGCCTTTAGCCTTCAAACTGTCATTAGGTCTTAGTCTGTGACAATGTGCCTAGATATTGTTCTTATGAAGCAATATATTTTCCAATAAAACATCTGCTTTTCACTTAGAAATGTGAAAGTTTGCCTAATTAAACCACTTGCTTAATACTTTAACCAAATCACTTCATATGATGTTAAAGAAAGCCCGGCAAACTGTCCCACTAAATACCTTACTAATGAAAATCTTTAAGTCTTTAGTTTTACAGAAGTATTCACATTTGCACACAAATTAAGGACTGGATTACAATGAAGGGAACAAATAGTTTTCCAGACTGTAGGGAATAAACAATTCCTTAATTTGACTTAGTGACCCATCTTGTTATTTCAGTTAAGTATGTCTTTAAATTTGCATTTGTTGGTATATTTGCCCCAGGGACACAGCATAACTTTTAAATTATTGCATTCTCTACTTTTGCACATACGTATATGAGACCTGTTATTGATGACCCAGCAAAGTGGCTGTGGATATTATCTAGCCATCTGAAATATGTTTAAGCCAGATATAGAGAAGGTTTAATTCAGCATTGCTTTTGAAGCCAGATGACTGATGGGATTATGCAATCACATAGGTTTTGCCTTCTGTTATCTGGTGGTTGCATTTTCATTGATAGCTACAGGATCTGTTTCAGATAAGTACACATCTCACCCAAACATATCATTACTGTGGATGAAAGTGGTAGTTAATAAAACTGCATTGTCACAAAGGACATCTTCCAAACAGATGACCCATATTGGATAATGAATAATAATAATAATAATAATAATAACCACAACACAAATCCAAACAAAACCAGGATTATATTGTATCTGAGGATTTTACATTTCCAAAGAATGTGTGTGTGAGGAAATAGAGCTTTCTTAGTTCTGATATCTGGTTTCCTATGTGAATTCTATTTTTATTCTTTTACCTTTGTATATAGAAAGAATCAATATATAAAAGATTTTTTTTTTTTCCTTTTCAAGTTTCTTACTTTTCAGTCATTTCAAGATCCTTACAGCTGGTTCTTGGTTTTAGTTAACCAACTAAACATACCTAATTACAAAGATTTTGTTCTCCCTTTAAAGTGTTATATGAATTCAACAGAGAGATCTCTTTAACTATTTTTAAGATGAGGGGGGATGGAAAAAGGTCTCATTTTATAGAAGCATACTTGAAGAAAACCAAACTAGACTGTGGTATAAGTTAAGGCTAAATTATAAAAAAGATAATAGCTTATTTGTCATGTTAGTTCAGCATTATCTAACTACACAATGATGAACAAATCCCTAAAGGTTTGAAATCCTCATTTAAGTCCTCTAAATGAAATTTTGTCTATAAACAAAAGTTTCATGAAACCTTAAATAAGGAATCTTAAAACTCCAGGTGAAAAAATAATGGGTTCCTAAATATTTAAGAACAGTAGAGGTCAATAAATATGTTCTGAAGGAGAATGTGTGATTTTGGTACTTTTTATATTCTGCAATAAACAAATACAGTTATGTTTTCTTTTTCTCCATGTTAAATGAGGAGATATATAGTCAAGTATAAACAGTTTTAAGAATCAAAGCTATGCAATGGAAAATACTAAAATGTGGTTTGGACTAATAAAGCCTTTGTAGTAAAATACAGTAATACATTTTATGTTTATCTTAAGATGACTTTTTAATAAGATATGTATCTTTGTTTAGAATGTCTTAAAATTATAAATCAAGTGAAGGCAACCCCTACAGCTGTTGTGAAAGGTCAAGGGAAAGCAAGGAAAAGAAATGAAATTAATATCATATATATTTATCTACCAGTGAATGAGGAAGAAGAAATGTCTGAAGCCATGATTTTTAAAGCAAGTATAGTTTAAAATATGATTTGATTATGGACTAGATACTATGATGGCACATTCATCACACAACTGAACTGATTATTCACACACAATTAGATTTAGTTAGGATAGGGACTCTTATGGACACTTTAATCATTTGCTTCATGAATTGAAAAGGGGCATGCATTTGATTTACTGTCATCTGGGTGGGTGATAAAGATCAGCTAGTTGATAAATGTTGCAAATGAATTTGCTGATCGAAGCTATCCTTTCATTTGTTTTGCACAATAATTAAAGATTAATTAAATCAGACATGCCTCTAATGAAAGACTCTTACCTGCAGCTCCCTTCATCCAAGTGGAAAATACAAAACAGACCAAGATGAAAATTCTTCAAAGAATGAGGGCTTGGATAAACAGGAAAGGGAATGTTTGTATTGTTCTGCAACTATTGATGCAAGCAATGTATAACATTTACACTCTGCCTATTTAGAACAATAATTACTTTTGGACCTGACATTGGTAACAGTAAAAAATCAGCATGCAATCAATATAAAACTTGTAAAGTTTTTCTGGTTTAGTTTTTTTTGTTGTTTTTTTTTGGGGGGAGGGGCGTGGTTTTTTTTAAAGTGAAAATTTTTAAGTGGAAATATGCTTGACTGAGGTAAGCATAGGCTTTAAACTGAACAACTTATAAATCTAATGGTGCAGAATGAGAGCTTTTCCGATTAATGAATAGAAAGTAGTTACTAATTAAAGGCAGTTTTTTTGAAATCTAGTTTTTCTGGTTCAAGTGCTTCACAGCAGTCAAGAAAGTATGTTTGTTTGTCATGATCAATGCCCTAAATTAATCCTCAAATAAATTTACACTCTTGTAATGACTAACTAGGTTTGCTCAACTATATGACTCTCTACTTACGAACTTCCAATTAATGTGAGATCTTTTGTGAGTGTGTGTATGTGTGTTGGACAGTGCCGGTTGTAGCATCTCTAATATGCCCTTGTGGGGTTTTTTTATTGCTGTACCAGAAGGTATCTGCTACACTTCACAGCAGCTTTACTCTCACAACACATAGTGTCAGAGTTCAATTTCTTAACTCATGATTCAAACTGTTGTAAAGTACAAAATTAGCAAAACCAGAAGTAGAGAAAAAAAAAAATTGAAAAAACACATCAATTTTTCAGGATGACTTGTTGGAAAATGGATTGGCACACCAAGATTACTAGTTTAAACACACTTATGTCAGAAACTTTTCGGGAAGATGCAGGGAAAAAAAAACCCTGAAATTCAATAATGTGAAATGTAAGAGAGACATGTGAGCTAAAAAATGTAAAACGTAGTAGTTATCTGCAATATATTTTAGATACCTATTTTCAGTTGGGGTGAACTGACTGTATAGGTGATAGTTAGTGGTCGATGTGAGAGAAAATATAGTTAATTTGAAACCCAAACTTTAGATGGTTGAAACTATGTCATTTGACTTCAGTCCTGGTGGTTTTGCTGAAAACACCATGATGAAAAACAAGTGATGGAAAGGAGGGAATATTTCTTTGTTAAACTAATATAGATAGACAGGCAAACCTTTATGTAGCACTGAAACATACTCTTGTAGATACAGCGAAAGTTTTATGTAAACTTTCCATCTTATTTTATGCTGAATTTAATTTTTAAAAGCATCTGGTTGTTGACAAGGTACCTAGCTAAAACTCTTAGCTGCCAGTAAGTATAGATTTTGTTCATTAGTTGTATCCTTCTCTTTAACCAATAAGAAAGCTACTGAGTTAAATAAATAGTTACGCAGGTTACACGCAATACAAGCTATACGACAGTTCTAATTGACTTTAATAATTAGAACACTAATCTCATTACAATTCTGTTTATTCATGAATTATGATAATTATGACTATCCACAATAGTTTTTAATTACATCTGAATTAAAAGTAATCACATGCTTTCCTAGAGTACTTCACTAGTTTTATATTATTTGGGACATTTTATGTTTCCACAAGCCCCCAGAGAATTGACAGAATGTAGGAGAAACACCTTTTAAAACATAAGATGTACAAATGGATAGAGTTAGCAAAGATGTTAGGACATAGAATATACTGGTCAGGGAAACTCAAATTTTAAAATCATACCTGGCGTTCTCCCAGAACAGCCATACTGGCATATGTCAGATGTTGGACAAGAACTGTACTTTATGCAACAGATACACCATAGAGCAATGCAAGTTGCTGATAGCTTTCCTTAACTGTCTATACCCTGAAAACTTTATTCATGCTATGGTCCTGTGCCATGTCACTATATTTGTCTATATAAAGGTGGTCACATCTGGCTCTTTATGTGATGTTTTTGGATGAAAACATGACATTGAATAGAAAGACAAGAGGAAGAAAGAAAATGTAAAAGCTATTAGAAAAAACATTTCTAACCATCGCTAAAATGTCATCTCTCTGCAACATGAACAATAATTATAGTTGCACACAGCAAGTTTTGGCTAACATTATATATAGGTCACATCTTTTGCAACCGTTAATCAGAATACTTTCAGAAATGCCAGTGGAACTATGGTAATGATGAATGAGAATCTACCTTGAGACAAAATCAGGACTGGAACTCAATGGGTTTTCATCTCCAGATCTGTGCTTAGCTTGTTCTTCCAGGCTTGCAAATTCTGATTACCTTGAGAAGTAAGCCTTCTAGCATATTGTTAACAAAGAATGATCTTGAAACCAAACTTGGGAAAAAAGTATGTATGGAGGTAAGACGATTGCCCCTCTGCCCATCATAAAAGTCTATAATGGGAATTTTCATTAGTCGAAAATATACCTCATGACTCCCACATTCTGTCAGTTGATTTGGTATTGTTTCACTATTAGGATAACCTTGGTACTAAAGTTCGTGTTTCAAGTATTTGCCTTTGATATCTCTGAGAGGTTGATTGACTCATCTGGTGACAGAAAGCCTTTCACATGCTTACTAACTCTTTGGATATAATGCATTGATTTCACTTTTGTGTTGGATAGTTGGTTTTGAGGATGTTTTTTCCTCTTCCATATACCGGCTTTTCTCTTTGACCTGTCTGCTTAGAAATTCTGAAGTGAAATGTACCACAGACTAGAGTGGGTACAACTTCAAAATTACAACATTGCCTTCAAATAATTTCAAAACTCATAATTTATTGGAATTAAGAACTCATTCTGATTTTAGTATTTATAAAGATATAACATCTCAATACTGGAAATCAAAGTAACATTTAGTCAGAAATTTCAAAGTTAACAAGCCATGGAAGAAAAATCATTGATTTAAAATTACAGTTCTTTTGTAATTTTTTTTTCTGAAGGATTTGATTAGAAGTTGTCAAAATATCCTTCATTTTTTAATCTAAGTTGGGATGTGAGAAAAGAAGAAAACAACTCCTCATAAATTCTGTCAGTTTTACTGACACCTCAGGAGATTATGGCTGTTTACCTGCCTCCAACAACTGTCACATCTGTGTGTCATAGTAAAATGATAAATCAAAGACATCAGAAGTCTCTCAAAGAGCTTTGTATTTTTGTAATGTGAAATATTTATGTTTTACCACTGTGAAGGTCATTGTGCTTGTACTTCACACTTTTTTTTTTTTTTTAGTTTTGGCAGATCTTTTCTAGTTGTATTTAAAAAACATCATGCTTCTCCTAAAACTGTGAACAATAATGCCTGCTTTACTTTTCATGGTAGCAAAACTTATGGCCCTGGACTTACTGTCTGGTTATGTTTTTGTCTGATGTGGACTTCCTAAAAGTTACATTAGCTGACTATGATAAAACAAGACATTGCAGTCACAGTTCCGAATTGGAATTAATTCACAGAATCTAATTTATTCATTGTTAACCAAACATTATATAATACACACAGATTTTTTATTTTTTTTCTCCTCGCAATATAAGTCACTCATTCTACAAGTTTTGTGTTTACAATATTTCTCTTATTTGAGTTAGAATAGTCTGAAGACACACCTTGTTTATCAAAATTTAGCTTATTAGAGCATCTTTCACAGTACTCATGTGATCACTTATAGAGTGGCTTAACAGAAAGATGATCTTTTATGTCTTTTTCTTCTTAACAGACTTTTATTACCCAATGAACTGAAGTCAAAAGAGAAAAAAAAAAAAAAAAGAAAAAAAAAAAAGAACTGTTTAAAATGATATTTAGGAAGTCAGATAATTTGAATTTGTCAAAATATGACATTTAATTTTTTGCTCATGTGAACTTGCTGCATGAACCAACTATTGTTTTGTGATCCTTCCTAGCCTCTTTCAGACTTTCTCCATCAGAAAAAAATAAATCTTCAGAACACTGAAAAGCTTTAACTTAAACAGATGTCCAGAGGCCAGTGGTTTTCCTAACAGGAGGGAAACAAATTTTGTAACAAAGAAAGCACAAGAACGGAAAGATCAAAATTCCTCTTATAATAATTTGACTGTCTTTCAAAATATTGCAGTTACTTTGTAGTTCAATGTCAAAATTTTACATATTTTTATCACATATTTATGCAGTGTATTGAAGGAAAAAGAATAGATTGGCAAAATATTTTAGTGATTATATTGATACAGCAGATCCTGTAATTATTTTTGCTGTTCCTAGTGAAAAGTTTTGGACTCTGCTCTGACTTGAGAGCACACGTGTCAGGACTGTCTTACCTTGGCTGAGCTGAGCTGGTTTCAGCGCTGGCCTTGGGGCCAAGTGCCTGCTGCCTCTCCTGGATGAGCTTGAGTTCTGCCAGTGCGTCCATGGGAAGGGTCTAGCAAACCCAGGGGGTTGCTTCTCAACAAACAAGAACCCCAGTGGGGAGCTGAGCCTGAGGAGGCTGTGGCACCATGCTCACACTCAACTGGGAGCAGCCAGAAGGCAGCAGCCCAGGATTACACATTCAAATAAACCCAAGCTGATTCCAGGACAGAGGGGTTCCAAATCACACTGTTCCTGGCAAAGAACTCAGGATGATGGTGATTTATCATTAAATCCTCCACTGTTCTTCTTGAGGAGGCTGTCACCATCCCCTTCAAAGCTCAAGGGGCATTGGAAGAGGAAGCACAGCACCAAGTGAACCGGGATACACAGGAACTGGGTTTATGAGATAATAATTTCAGCTGTACTAGGCTTTTCTGCATCAAATAATTTGAACTGTTAGACTGTTAAAACATTAACTGGATTAACACTAAATTTTTAGCTCCATCTATATGTGTGTTTCCTTTTCTGCAGAACAAGGTCTTGAGTGTAGCATTGCTGGTGGTACTTTCTGAATACCTGGCAGAACCTCTCTCCTCATACAGCAAAAGAATTTTTATGACACAATAAGAATGACATGAAACCTTCAGTAGCTAGAGATATTTTTGGAGTCTTAAAGATGAAGTGTTCCCAGCAGGGTTTCAGCATCACAAATAAAACAGTACTAGTTTAATGGTAATCCCAGCTCCTCAGTAGGAAATACCAAGTGAAGCTACTCAAACCAATAGGGAAAAAATAAACAAACAAAGAAATTCACAGTGACTGTATTCATGTTTTGGAGTAGGTCCTATCCACAGAGTAAAGTCTTTTCCATCTATGGCTCTAACAGGTGGAGTAACCTTGCCTTTCTTTTCTTTGACTTAAGTTAATAAGCATTATGACCATAACCATTTTGTCATAGAAGCTGATCTACTGCCCTAAGCATCTTTAACTCTTTGTTATGCCTATATAGTAAGAAAGAAGTCAGTCATTGCAAAAGAGCATGTTTCACAAAGGAGATGGGCAAACAAAGAGAGCGTAAAAGCTTATTAGAGCTTATTATGTTTCACGGAACATTATTTTTTTTCCTGAAAAGAAAAATAAAAAAACAGATCCCCCAAATATTAGCACAGTAATTATGATAGACACAATAACACAACTGAAAGATTGATACACCTTTGATGATTCATAAAGAATGTGCAGGACCTGTTAACATCAATTTTTCCTCAACTTTTGAATTAAAAATTATTAAATTAGTGCAAGTGATTTTATATTGAGTACTTTGCCCTACATTTTAGTCCTTTAAGGACTATTTTAATGGTGAAATTTATCGCATTCAAACCACTGGTTTGAATTTCACTTTTATACAAGTTAGTGTCATCAAGCAGGTTTACTTATTCACATACTTTAGGAGAAGTTGAAAAATATTTTTTATTGCTCCTCCATAATACTGAACTGGGACCATTATCTATTCATCAGATAGTAATACTTCGTAGCCATTACTCACATAAGATGTGAATAAAGGAATGTTAAAAAAGAGAAAAAGACAACTAATTTTGGCTTCAGGAGGCACTGGACCAAGTTTGTGGAAAGGTTTTTCTCTAGTGACTGAGAGTGAAGTATTCTGCTTATCATTATGTTACAATAAAAAATAATCCCAAATAAGCCAGAAACCCATTAATGGGATCAGCAGTAGAGGAGCAGACATAAGGAAAAAGAAAAAGATATAATGCCCAAAAGAAAATCATATGCACTATTCAGAAATAAAGTAAAACATTCATAGACAACATCTTAGAAATATGAGCATCAAAACTTATTAATAAAAACAAGTGTTTGATAATAAATAGTAACATAATTAAGATTATAGTTAGTCCTATTTTTTGTAAGGATTTTTTTTTAAATAGATAAGGAATTCTGTTATTATTCCACACAGGTTATGTTATTTCCAATATATTTTTTCAGCTGTACTACAGAATGGTAACATTTTTTCCTAGTTTTTTTTTTTTTACTACTTATGTTATTTCCAGTTTTAATTTTTTTTTATTTTATTTTTTAAAAATAAAATTCATTATCTTAATGAAGTTGAAAAATTAATTGAATTTGCTGAATTG
>VXBH01005941.1:125893-147669 GCA_013400035.1 Rynchops niger | reverse complement strand
TTTTTTTTTTTTTCTGTCTGTATCTCTCTTCTATCAGTCTAGCTTAATTTTATCTTGTTCTGCCACTATGCACCACTGTGAAGAGGCTAACTCTGATTTCTCAATATCATCCTCATAGACTTTAGGGGCAGATATTCACTTCTCCTGAAGCTGTCTCTTCTCCAGGCTGGACAAGCCCAACTCCCTCAGCTTCTCCTCACAGAGCAAGTGCTTCAGTGGTGGCCCTCTGCCAAACTCATCATGGTGGCCCTCTGCCAGACTCACTCCAGTTTATCAATGTCTGCCTGGTATTGGGGGCACAAAATTACATATATATATATATATATATATGTATGTATAGACACACATGCGCGCGCACACACACACATAAAAGNTATAAAACTCATATTATATTAAGCATGCTATTCTTACTACACCTGTGGAAAGGGAAATATGTGGCTTTTTACAAATGTCTCACAATGAATCTTCCTAGAATCACAAGAGTAATCGAAAAAGCAGAGCTAGAACAATCTCCATTCATTATATTACTTATTACTTTTGCTGCTTACTGTACAAAACTTTCTACAGAATGACCCATAGACACCTCAGAAGAGATCCACATTGTGTATAAAATATCAATAATGATTATGTCTTTTGTTCTTAAACTCACAATTTTATGAAAATTAGTGATGTCAACTTTGGCTTCAAATATGCAAAGTTCAGATCAGAATCATTGCAAAGCTCAAATATTTCCAAAGCAGTTTTGAGTAAACTCATTGACAATGCACAATTTTACATCTGAGTCATAAAATCATAGAATTATTTAGGTCTCTATATAAGCAGTTTATTGTACAATTGAAAAAATATGGTTTCTTTCAGTTAACAGATAAGTCAGTAAGTGGACAGAGAGTTTTGTGACAGAAACTTCACGTAACTGCTACTATATATTAAGTGTGGCCTTCAAAATGATTGAAATGTAATGTAGTGACTGAATGCACCTAATAGTTTATTTCAAGGTTATAATTAAATTAAAAGATGTGTTCAAACTCTTGTCCTTAAGAGACTCATTCAACTTTGTATCTAGTTTTTCCTACTCATTCAGCTCAATACTAGAACTGTGGAATAACCAAGGAATGCTTCAGGCATATTTATATACACATGTATATGTGGCTTTATATATTGATACATATAAATAAAAGGAGGAAGAATACAGGTGATATTCTAAGAATAGTAATCCAGCTTGAAATTCCAAAGATAAATAAGAAATATTTTATTTCCTCTGTATTGCTGTATTTGAATCCTGAATAAAATTCCTGTTCTCTGTATATGTTGTATCCTTTGTTATTTTCATGCTAGTTAATTTCCAAGCTTAAATGCCTGACAGAATGTTTTACTGTGTTTAACATTTCCACTATGTCTTGTTCAAAGAACCAACAGCCCAGTTTTACTGTGTTGAACAATATTGTTAGGAAATGTGAAATACAGAATCTTAGGATATACTAATCAGGAAAATTGCAGTTTTCCTAAGGTATCCAACACTGGTCTGTCACTTTGGCCAAGCAGTGGAAACATCTAGAAAGGATATATAAAGTAGACATGTTTTCTCCACAGTAAAATTAACTGGAGGAGGGGTGCATGAGCTTTCTGTATCATAAGAATAATGGAAAAGCATTTCTAAAGGGCTCAGAAAGAATAAAGCACAGACTATTAACACTAGAAGTTTTTCCACAAGTAAACAAGTCTTTAGCAAGGCTGTGCAGGAGAAAGGAAGTTAAAATAGCTCAACAAAGACAGCTGAAGAGCATAAGAAAGAAAGAGTTCACTGTAAAAGTACACCACATTTTCAGGTAATATAAACTAACATAGTACCAATGACTTTGATGGGCCAGTATTCATTGATTTATTCTACCTGAGAAAGCAATCCATAAAGAGAATTGCTATATAAGCAATGTTACATTTTCTTTTTACTTAGAGGAAGAGGTACATTGCCATTTATTGCCAGCCAAAGAACAAGTAGAACACTCGGAATTGAAAAAGGCAAATGTATTTCTCCTCTTAGTCCTTTAAAACAAGCAAAATCCCCTGCCTCTCTTAGCGTAGAAGACTATAAAAGTATATTCCGATGTGTGACCAGTAAAAAAAGTAGAGAATTAATTTTATGGGAAAAAGCTTGTCTGCTTAATTAAGCCATGGCTTTATGGTAGTAACCCATCAGCAGCGGTTGCAAATTATCAGCGTACTGCCTTTTTTGTTCCCAAATTTGTTTGTTCCCCAGGAAAGATTACCATCCCTGTTCAACTTAATTTCTGTGTCACCTTACTGTAACCTACATTTCCTGAAATGATCCACTGAAATAAATAAAAAGATGTTGTGTGTTTTACTCTTAAAATGGCTTGTCTCACTCTGGTTTAGAGCAAGGCCACACAGCTGAATCAGCACACCTGAAGGTGTCATAAAATCTTGCAAAGGGTGGGGAGAAAAATATCTTAAATTAGATCCTCCTCCAGTGGAACAGTAAGGGAGAATGGAAGCCACTAACAGAAAGAAACTGGACCATGTCACAAATTCCATGTCTTTTACAGCTGTAAGAAAGCAATCAAATTCCTCTGCACATATCACCTCCCCAGCTGAGTCAGCCTGTATATCCTGGAGGTAGAAAGCAATATAAGGAAGCAGAATCTTCACTGCTTTTTGATATGAATTGTTTATAGGATCACCAATCTTGAGTATATCCTGGGGTCTCAGTTCTCAGAGTGATCATACAGCTCCTGTTCAGACTTTATGCCCGGACCACAGAAATGCATGTCTGATACACTGTAGCAGTAAAGTTTTCCTATTTAGAAGAAGCCATAGGTTTTCAAAATCATACCAAACCCTCTGGAAAGATTGTGTCTAATTGCACACACTGTATAAGTTTGATTGTGTCCCTGTCACATACCTAATGGAAGTAGTTAGACCTTTTTGAAAGACTGAACTACTACTACCTTACATTAGTGGAAGAAGAAATTGTGTAATCTATGCACATAATCAGTAATACAGCTGAAAGATATATCTCTATGTATATAATGTGCTTCAGGCAATATTTAAACATCTTCTTCAGTCATTTCCTACAATATAGTTATCACAGTGAAAATATATTACCTGTAGCATATATATATTTGGACATTGCACTCATTCTTTCAAGATAAAGAGGGAGGATAGCCCTTAACAGTTTAAAACAGCTTGCCAAAATATCACCTAAAGCAGTGGGATTCAAATCTAATTATACATTTGACAGGCTTAGGAACAAATAGAAACTGTCCCAAGCATGTTGACAAGTACAAGATAAGAAAGGAGAGCTATCCTCAAGTGGTTAGTAGCCAGACTCATGAATTTGTTTCAGATTAGATATCAGCTTGGAAAATGCTCACACAATATTTTAAAGCCATTTAGACAACACAGAAAATGAATTTTTGAAACTAAAATAAGACAGTTTCATAAAAAGCATGTCATGACTTTTTCAAATGATGATATGTTAAAGCAAATCCTACCGACATACAGTTTTGTAATGTGCCCTAAGCTTACACTCAAGAACCACTGGCACTACTGTCAGACAACTTTTACCTGGTACATAAACAGCAAAACTGTAACTGAGGCTTTTCAAAGGAGAAAAGTTCTATCAACCAATTATTTTGATAGCTTTCCATGCTGTTTACTGATTCTTAGGAGGCCTTACAGCTCATCCGCTGTAAAAACAATTCTGAGTCACTTAAAAAAAAGTGGATCTTAGCTTTCATTCAGCAGTCATCACAGAATCACAGAATTGTTGATGTGGGAAGGGACCACTGGAGGTCATCTGGTCCAACTCTCCTGGTCAAGCAGGGCCACCTAGAGCCACTTGTTTAGAACCATGTCCAAATGGCTTTTGTACATCTCGAAGGGTGGAGACTCCACAACCTCCCTGGGAAATCTATGTCAGTGCTCAGTTGCCCTCACAGTGAAAAAAAGTTTCCCCGATTTTCATATGGACCATCCTTATGTATCAGTTGTGCCCCCCTTCCTCTTGTCCCGTCACTGAGCACCACTGAGAAGAGTCTAGTTTCATCTTCTTTGCACTCTCTGTTCAGGCATTTATATTGGTAATATTCACCCTGAGCCTTCTATCCTCTGGGCTGAACAGTCCCAGCTCTCTCAGTCTTTCCTCATATGAGAGGTGCTACAATTCCTTCATCTTCGTGGCCCTTCATTGGACTCTCTCCAGTATGTTCTTGTCTCTCTTGTCCTAGGGAGCCCAGAACTGGACACAGCACTCTGGGTGTAGCCTCACCAGTGCTGAATAGCAGGCAAGGACCTTGACCTACTGGCAACACTTTGCCTAATACAGCCCAGGATACCATTCACCTTTGCCACAAGGCTACTTTGCTGGTTAATATTTAACTTGGTGTCCACCAGGATCCACAGGTCCTTTTCTGTTGAGCTGCTTTCCCTCTGTATGGCCCATAGTATGCACCGGTGGATGGGGTTGCTCCTCGCTAGGAGCAGGACTTTGCACTTATTGAACTTCATGAGGTTCCTTTCATCCCATTTCTCCAGTCTGATGAGGTGCCTCTGAATGACAGCATCACCCACTCTTCCCAGTTTTGTGTCATTAGCAAACTTGTTGATGCTACACTCAGCCCATACATTAAAAACTTCTCTATGAAGATCTTATAGGAGATAGCGTTGAAAGCCTTACCAAAGTCTAAGAAGACAATATCCATTTCTCTCCCTTTGTCCACCAAGCCAGTCAGTTCATCATAGAAGTTTATTGAGTTGGTCAAGCCTGACTTCCTCCTTTGGGAATCCATGTTGATGAATCCCAATGATTTTCTTTCATGTGCCTGTAAATGTTTTCCAGGATTAGTTGTTCTATGACATTCCCAGGGATCAAGATGAGACTGATTGACTTGTAGTTCTTTGAGTCCTCCTTCATGTCCTTTCTGCAGATTGGAGTTACCATTGGTTTGGTTTTTTTCTTTTCCTGAAGTCTTCAGGTACTTCTCCCAGTCACCGTGATGAAGGATTATTGAGAGTGGCCTCACAATGAAATCAGACAGCTCCTTCAGCACTTGTGGGTGCATTCCATCAGGGTCCACGGATTCATGTGTGTCCAGTTTTCTGAAGAATTTCCTGATCTGATTGTCTTCCATCAAGGGTATGTCTTCTTTGCTCTAGCCTTTCCCCCTGGTCTCTGGGACATGGGATTCCTGAAAGCTAATCTTGCTAGTAAAAACTGAGGAAAAGAAATGATTCAGTACTTCATAATTCAGGACTTTCTGGTCATAAACAGGAAGAGTTAAATGGTGACTTCAGGTTACCTTTAAATAAAAAGAAAAATTAAAAAAAAAAAAAAACAACATAGAGCCTTTAAATAGCTAGAGGGAGGTGGCTAAGGCCATATAAAATTAACCAAACCCCAAATAATTATACATTGAAAAAGCCTGAGTAAATGTTTTAGGTATTTTTTTTAGTGTTTTACTGACTATTCATTTATAAGTGTCACGATTTAACTCCAGCCATCAACTAGGAGGATGCAGCTGCTCACTCACTCCCCTGAAGTGGGATGGGGGAGAGAATCAGAAGAGTAAAAGTGAGGAAAAACTTGTGGGTTGAGATGAAGACAGTTTAATAGTAATGCTGGCACACAAGCAAAGCAAAACAAGGAATTAACTCATTGTCTCCCATTGTCAGCCAGGTGCTCAGTCATCTCCAGGAAAGCAGGGCTCCATCACCCTTAATGGTTACTTGGGAAGACAACCATCATAACCCTAAACATCTCCCCCTTCGTTCTACTTCCCCCAGCTTTATATATTGAGCATGATGTCACATGGTACGGGATTATTCCTTTGGTCAGCTGGCATCAGCTGTCCCAGCTGTGTCTCCTCCCAATTTTTTGTGCATCCCCAGCCTGTTCATTGGTGGGGCAATGGGAGGAGAAGAAAAGGCTTTGGCTGCTTTGCAACAACCACATCTTTAGTGCACAACCCACACCATTCTCATTCGAAATCCAAAGCACAGTACTACACCAGATGCTAGGAAGAAAGTCAACCTCATGACAGTTGAAATCATGACAATAAGGAACAAATTTTCTTTACACTAACACAAGAAGAGTGCAGAAAAAAGCATATCTTTCTTTCATGCTTCACACCTGTAATACAGAATCAAGTTTTCTGACAACCTGAGAGGAAAATGGAAGGAAAAGATTTTTGAGAGGTGCTCAATTAAATAACATGCTACTTTCATTATTTTAGTTCCCATACACATTAAAAGGTTCCCAGAAAGCCTATTGTGGTCAACAAAGTGTTTTTGTTACTGTTTGTATAGATGATTGCACGAAGAGGAGAAAATTACTTACATGAGCTTAGTGTGTTCTCTTTAATCTTCTTTATTAAAAAAAAAAAAAAAAAAAAAAAGATAGAGTTGCAAACACAGTATAAACAAGTAATGATAGGCAGTTTCCTTCCTCAGAATTTCTTAACTATGTTCACCTAGAAAGCCACATATTCATAGAAATTTCTCTTTGTTTCTTTTTAGGCTTAGACCTGCGGCTACTGAATACTTCAGCTTTATGTCAGCATTAATTTGTCTTTGATGGATGGTTACGGGACTGAAATACCATTCTGCTAACATTATAACTCAAAGAGTCACACCATGCTTTATGTTTATTTGTCATTTTCTCCAAAGAACGAATTATGTTAGTTCATTCCTCTTCTATATCCCTTGCTTTCTGTTCCTGGAGATTTTATCTTCAAAATCATCACCCATAATTCTCTCTTCCTTTGCTTCCTTTTTTTTCCTATTTTTCAGTGGTGTTGTTGAAACCTAGAAAGTCTGATTTTTGCCATCTAGCACTAATACCATAAAAGTTCATGACAAACTGCTTATTTTTAAAGCACCCAGGATTTCCAGATTACTTCCTGGTAAATTCTGGTGGGAGCCAGGATTGATGACCTTTTGTAATAATACAGTGTGCATTCAGCCCAGAATGCTCAAGAAGAAAAATCTCCTATTTCAGAAACCCAGACATGGCAGCCATTTGTATGTCTCTGTTTATAGGTGTATTACAATGTTTTCAAATGTTATCAAGGTTTATGAAGTTATCAATTCAATTAATACAGTCAGTGAGAAAATTATTGCTTCTTTGTTGGAATTTTCATCCAGAACCAAAATCTTGAAATGCACAGAAAATATTTCAGTGGCCAATGGAAAGAGAGATATAACAACTCAGCAGTGGGAAAATATGGAAAAGTATACCTTTCACAAAGATCTTGTTCTTGTTTCTGGTAGATAGATTCTGGATGAGGTATATATACCCTTTTTACATTTTTAAAGGTATTTTAACAGCTTTGAGAACTATCTAATTCACTGTTGAATCCACCCAGATCTAAGCAGGAAAATAAACTCTGTATTTCAATCAATAATTCATGTATCATTTTGGAAACAGTATGTTCTGTAGTCCAAATAAAGTCCCTAGAGTTCAGTATACTTGTATTATAGTCAGTGTGGTGTATCCACTGTGGTTGTATTTAGTATATTCGGAGATCAGTTTGTAGAGAAGCTGAGAAAACTCAGAAAGCTTAAAAAGTGAGTCAGCATTCAGATCATGCATCTCTGATTGTTTTTATTGTAGGCTGAGAAGACTAATTAGGATTGAGCCCTATGTGAGTAATGTGTGTTGATTACTGTTAGCTGACCAGTGAGATGTGAAGGACAACCTAGAAGTTGGCAACTATGATTAAAACTGATAAGTTTGATTCCTGCAAAGAATAAAAACAGACTAGTTTGCTGTCTTCAGACAGATTTGTGCTGAAACTGATGTATAAGCATATGGGTTTCTATGAATAAATAAGCGGAAAGCGTGGTGACTGTAATTATGGTTCGGTTATTTGATCGACTGCATATATCCTTCACACATGCACACACACTCACACTGAGTATCCTTTCTGCTTGTTTCCTAAACTATTGACAGCATTTCTGAATGTGCCTTTATTAAAATCATCACTTTGAGGAAATTATAAATGGTCATTCTTTTGCTTCTTGTCAGACAACAAATGGGGTGAGAGAATTGGCTGAGTTTAGAGATTTTTTAAAATCAAAATGGCATTTTTTCATAGTTTACATATGTTTTTCAGGGTCTGAAAACAAACAAACAAAAAAAAGACAGAAAGATATTTTATCCACAGGAAAGGTGCAGTCAATGAAAAAGAGAAATTCCCAGTTTATCTGTTGGAGTTCATGACCTGAGAAAATATGAGATTATGATTTAAGTAAGGAATATCTGTAATTGCCTTCTTTCATGCACATATTGAAATAGATAAAGGAAAAAATATGTGAGAAATAGGATATGCAGACTGTAGACTGTAGACTTTGTAGACAAATATGGAGAATGATGGGAAAATGGTCTTAGGAGATTTACAGTACTTAGTGGCCATTGTTAAAGTAAGTGAACTAGTCATACTATATTTTAAGTTCAAAATTTTAAATAGTTTCTATGCTGTTTGGGGTATATGAATGGGAGCTTATTAATTATAAAAAGTAAATTAATTTATTCATAAATAAAAAGAAAGACTGGACACTGCTATTGTCTAATGAAGAAAAACCTAGAAGAATCTTATCTGTAGTAAAATTAATAGTTCTAAATAATTCAGAAGAATAGAAAATCAAAAGCAAAGCCAATATGTATTTTCTCTAATACTTTTAGTAGCCAACAGCACTTACCTCAGATAATTTATTTTCCTTGGCTAAGCTGATTGACGTTGTACTTTAAGAAAGGTAAGCAATGGATGCTTGTTTTCTGTTTTTAAAGACAGTTCACTTGACTTGCATTTTAGAAAAGAAATGTCATTTTTCAGATGCTAAGTTCCTGAATTTGACATTTAATAACCAAATCTCTCTGAGTTCAGAGAAAAAATGGAGAAATACTGGGAGATGTAAGTGCATATTACTACCATGATAAGACCTACCCCCAGACTTTAAAATATTGTGCTTTTTGTAGATGAAAGCAGAATTACAAAGAATATGTAGCTGTTAATTTTATTCTGCTTTGAGGTGCTGATTACATCCCATGATGACTCAACAAGAATCGTGTAAGCTAACAACTGGAGAGAGTGAAGCTTGAAAGCTATGTCCAGATTGCTAGCACAATGACAAATTAATCATAAATCATGCTAGCAGCCAACTGGACAGCAGAAAAAATCACAAGTCTAAGCATTTTTGTATCTCTTCTGGTAAGGAACCACTTCTGATGAAAAAGATGAGTCACATTCTCTCACTTTTATCTTTCTCTAGAGAATATCAAAAGGCACTAGCTTAAAAGAGAGAAAATTCTGGGTTGCTTAAGTACCAATTATTTATTGTCTACCTTGGGATCAGATTATTAGTTTATACCAATGTCCCTGATACACATGTCCAAGCACTGATAACAGGAAAAAAAAATAGTATGCTTGGGACAGATTTATCTTCTAGAATTAACTGAGATTAACAAGTCATAGGTTTTAAAACTAATTTATAAATGCTCAATTTGCAAAGTGTATGTATGAGTCATATAATCCACTGAAATTAGATATCTATAGCTCCGTGCAATTAAAGAATATGCCCCTCTCTGCATCTGAACTACTGGTGACATATTTATCACAGTATGTCTGAGTATATGTCTACATCACTGTTTATCTCTATCTTTTCTATGATATCTCGTACTAAAGAGGAAGACAGTTTGAAATAAACTTGTGATTTGCTATTTGAAAACAATCCTCAAACTCTGAATATTGTCTCTTATTCCTTGGTAACATGAAAAATTCCTGTGTTTATCTTTAACACTGGATTTGGATATAGCAACTATTCTTAAACAGATATTGTTTTCCTTGTTGTAAACTGAGCATTTTGAAACGTACCTTTTTGCCTCATTATAGGCCAAAAAGAAGCATTTTCAAATATTCCTAACTGATTTTGGATTTAAAGCTTCATTTTCTAAAAAAAAAACATTTAGAAAATGCACCCTTCAATAGTTTCAAAAGGGCAAGGAAGCCCTTTTCAAACAAAAACACCAGCTTTTTTCTTTTTTTTGGGGTGGTGGTGGCATATTTTTTTTTTTTTATTTTATGTATTCAATCCTTTATTCTTTTCATTTTTTCCTCTGTGTTACCTTCTGCAGAACATCTCTTGTTTCATACCATCTTCTGCTACTAACAATGTAAATAACACTAATACCTATATCAGCGATATTCAGGATCTAATTTCTAAATGTATGTATTTACTTCTGTGAATTGGGCCAATTCATAGTTTAAGGCAAATGGTTCTGTTTCTAAGTCTTTTTCTCCTGAGATCTGTCCATTGGTATCTGACTGCATTGAACATTACTACTTGTGCTTTTTTGATTAATAAAAGATATTTGTGTAAGGAATAAATAGACCTGACTGACATCTGATCTAGACAAAAACTTTGCATGAAGTGAAAATTACAAATTTTGATTGCCTAGAGTAACAACCTTTAATTCATAAGAAGAACACAAGTATTTCTTTTTCAACTGTAACTCCACATTTCTGTGACTGTAGTCAGAGAGGTCATTCAATTTAATTTTTTATATAAGATTCTTTAAGGGTCAAAGGAGAGGTCAGAATTTGTTATACTCTACATCATTATTTCAAAGAGTAATGCCTGGTCAGATATGCCTTATTTGACTCAGATGGTCATAATTTCTTAAGATTAAATAATAATTGTTTCATATATCTTTAACATACATTTTAGACTTCTGTTCAAAGTCAGATGATGTGTTATTGACAAGTAAAGAAAAAATATTTTTCTCACAATTCAGGTATTATTGTAGTTACTGTTAAATTACATTAACCAAGGTATTTGGATTTTATCTCTTCTGTGGAAAGAGTATTTTTTTCTCATTCATCTCACTAAAATATAGACACATGAAGAACAAAGTTATTTCTGGTAAAAGTTGTAATCTTAAAATTTATGGCAGTCAATGTGACAAACAGTATTTTAAACTTCTCAGAATAAGTATAATTCCACGTTTAATAATGGATTCTATATTTCCTTCTGTTTAATATAAAAATATGCACTAACTTGGTTTCACTTTAATAAGCAAGGCATTAAGTCCTTACTGTTGTTATAAAATGGTTCATCTATACAATTAGCTACTGAAGAATATATAAAATGGAAATCATAATAAGGTATATTTGTTATCAATCCGCCAATTAATCTTCCTGCTGTGCTGAATTCAAGATATGATATCATTGATGAACCTGATTAAAATACTGATTGTGCATCAATAATAAAAGGAAAAAATTCATTATAAGCTAATAATCTAACATCAAATATTAAATTTCATTATAATATTGATCAGAACATCCTTTATGTTATTTAAAGAAGTCTTCTCTCCCTCAGAATAAAAAGTTACAAGAGATAACAGTTGGATGTTCTCTAACAGAGATGGTTCTTCTTTTGACTTAGGAAGATATTAAAGTATCTCAGTTATAATAGCAAGTTTTCCATAGATGTTAGCTTTCAGTATGTCTTCTGTATCTTCATCCAAAATACACTGTATGAAAATTTCAGAGCAGGCTGTCAGATAATTACTTACAGAGACATTGGTGACATTCTGAATTATAGATTTCTGTGGATAAAAATTATCCAGTGTAAACAGAAAAATAGAAAAAGGTTGTAAGGGGGGTCTGGTATGGTGAATTATAGTTTCACTTTGTCAGGTGTAGAAATAGAATGAGAAGAACTTTATTTGTGTTTAATCCTAGTTTTCACATTAAATGTGCTATAAAATCTTTAAAAATTGTAAGATTTTGTACCTATCTAAAAAGTCAGATTAAATCAAAAGATGCATGTGGTTCACTATCCACTTTATGTTGTCGGTGACATGGACACTGGGATTGAGTGAACCTGCAGCTAGTTTGCCAACAACACCAAGCTGCATGGCACAGTCAACACACTAGAGGGAAGGGATGGCATCCAGAACTTGACAGGCTTGAGAGGTGGGCCCATGCAAACCTCATGAGGTTCAACAAGGCCAAGTGCAAGGTCCTGTATGCGGGTCATGGCAATCCCAAGGACAAATACAGGCTGAGCGGAGAATGAATTGAGAGCAGCCCTGAGGAGAAGGACTTGGGGGCGTTGGCTGATGAGAAGCTCATCGTGAGCCAGCAACATACACTTACAGCTCAGAAAGCCAAGCATATCCTGGGCTGCATCAAAAGAAGCGTGGCCAGCAGGTTGAGGGAGGCGATTCTGCCCCTCCACTCTGCTCTGGTGAGACTCCACCTGGAGTCCTCAGCACAGGAAGGACATGGACCTGTTGGAACAGGTCCAGTGGAGGGCCACAAAGATGATCAGAGCACTGGAGCACCTATGCTATGCAGACAGGCTAAGAGAGTTGGGGTTGTTCAGCCTGGAGAGGAAAAGGCTCTGGGAAGACCGCTACAAGGACCACTACAGTACATAAAGGGGACCTAGAGGAGAGATGAGGAGGGACTCTTTATCAGGGAGTGTAGTGATTGGATGATTGGTAACAGTTTTAAACTGAAAGAGGGTAGACTTAGATGGTTCTTCTTAGTAGGAGGACTTAGTAGGAGGAAATTCTTTACTGTGAGGGTGGTAAGACACTGGAACAGGTAGCCCAGGGAAATTGTGGATGCCCCGTCCCTGGTGGTGTTCAAGGCCAGAATGGATGGGGTTTTGAGCAGCCTGGTCTAGTGGGTGGAGTCCTGACACATGGCAGGGGGTTGGAACTGCATGATCTTTAAGGTCCTTCCCAACGTAAACCATTCTATGATTCTGTGATTCTGTCAGTAGCAGATACTTAGAAAAAGAATGAAATAAATAGAACATTTCAAAAGTGAGCTGCCTTCATTATTACCCAATGGTTTTAAGCTATTGGTAATTTAAGGACTCCCAAAGCCATAGTTATATCCAAACTACTGCATTTGCTAGCCACCATCCTCCATGACATTTGAAATCTATTTATAGTTTTATTTATATTAATATCTATTTATAATTTTTGCCATTCTTTATCCGTATTTTTTGTTTCTGTATTGCCTGAAAAAGCACTCTTTTTTTTAGTCTTTAAACTGCCTTTTAATAAATTTTCTGTGTGCCTTCACAATATTTAAAATGTGGGCTTATCATAAATTTATGCAGTCTTATCACTTTTATTTATTCTAAATGTCTTTCCTCAAAGTAACATGCAATGTCTTTTTTGACTGCATCTGAATAAATAGATAATGATTTAAAAAAATATATAAACGAAGTAAAATTCTTCCAGAGGAAGCAGTTATAGATATTTAAAACCTGTTATTTTTTATTTTGTGCACCATTTGCATTTTTATATAAATTTTCATTAAACAATATCATATTTTGTATGTTATTTTATAATTTGATTACTCAATATCATGAGACCCTGAAAAGGTTTTCATTTTACAGTACTTTTTAATTTCACTTTGAATAGTTCTGTACCATCAGATAGCATTTTTGCTTCATAATTTAAATCCATTTCCAGAATATTTATGACTGTACTGTGCTGGTGTCGTATTTGGAATCCTTACTGATAGCTTAGATTTACTGTGAAAACTGACCTTTTTGCCATCTCTTCCTTGTTATCTTAAACCAGTTAGTATTCCAAGGAAAGATTTTCTCATCCAGTTACAGCTTAGCTCCCTACGATAGGACTTTTATAAAGCTTTTCTAAATCCAAATGCATTTTAACTGAATGTATATCGCTTTCAAAGAATACTGGAAAATTTGTGAGGTATGACTTGTATCCCAAAAGCCCTGTTGTCTCTACACTTATGCAAAGCCCTTATCTGTGTCTGCTGATTGTCTTGGTTATTATCAGTTCTGTCAGTTGTTTAGAACACATCCTATTAATTACAATATCTGTTTTTACTAGTAAAGGGCCACAATCTCAGCACTGACCCAATAGGTCCTTGGCCAGAGCTGGGCTGAGATGATTTCAGCACCTGCCTTGGGGCCAAGCATCCTTTGCCTCCCCTACCTGAGCTTGAACTCGCCAGCACCTCTGTGGTAATGGTCTGGCAAACCCAGGGAGTCACTGCCTGACAGACAAGAGACCCTAGTAGGGCTGAGTGGGGGAGGCTGTGGGGTCACGCTCACACTCAGCTGGCAGCAGATAGAAGGCAGCAGCATGGGGTAAAGAAATGTAGAATATAAATTAAAAGCAAGGCCAGGGCAGGGAAGCCTTCTCCCCAGCCCCACCAAATCTCGCACTCATTCTGCCAAAGACCTCATGATGGTAGGGTGGCATGTCTTCTATACTTCTCCAGTCTTCCTGACAGGAGCTGAGCCTGTCAACTTCAGGACCCCCAGGGACATTCAAGGTATAAGCACAGTATCACGGAAAACAGGTAGATGACAGGAAGGGGCACAGGGATTGCATATCAGGTTTAACTCTCTTATTAATGAGGCTTTTATCTGTATTAATTACATAATTTGTATTACTAGGGTGTTAAAACATAAACTGGACTGAAAATAAATTCCAGCTCCATATATATGGTGAGTTTCTTTTTGCTCATAACAAGATTTTGAATGTAACAAGTACAGAGATCAGACCTGTGACCTTTATAAAAACTGACATTGCATATCAAACATATAATTTCTCTGATACCTAGTCTGTTTAAAGAAATAGCTCTGCTTCACAGTAAGCAGCTAAGTAATTTCATATTTCAGTTTGCCTGAAATTTGATAAATTATACAGTATTAGAACAGATCTTGATCCTTCAGATACCTTTCTTCTCGGCTAAATAATTGAAAATAAAATTGTGGAGTCAGTGTTCAGATGACTTTAATCTTTCACAATAGTCCTATCGGAAATGGTAGGGTTTCAAATCTACATATAAAGATGCAGCATAGGTCAGAAAATGAAACAAGAATTTAGCAGAGACTTAAAAGTTGCCATTACACCTTGGTCAGACTTACTCTAGTCCTCAGGGTCTTCCGCTGCTCTTCTGAAGCATGTGTTTTCAAACACATTTCATTTTAGCCTTCTTTTAGAAAGAAAGGATCTTAGAGGGAAACTGAAAATAGAAAAGGCAAAAGAAAAGTAGATGATCATGAGAGGTGGCACAGTGGTAGGATCTAATTAATATGATCCATTCATAGCATAGTACTTTAGAAACAAAGTATATAGATAGTTTCAATGGAAGCCATAGAAATTCCTAAGGTAGGTATATGGCTGGAGGGATGCATGCAAACTGTTTGTCCAGAGACAGTACATATAGCATTAATATTGGGTATTTATTGTTTTACAAACTTGATCAAGGAAAGCAATAAAGTAAGTTTGATTCTGAGGAGATGAGTAATCCCACTGAAATCAATAGAATCTGTTGTATGTCTGAAGTTCAGTGTGTGTTTCCTTCATAGTACAGGGATCAAACAAGTAAATCTCATTTTTGTTACACTTTTGAGTGAAAGACTTCTTTTTCTATTTATTTTTTATTTATTTATTTAAACTTGGCTAATTATGATGGAACTTCAGGGTTACTTTTGTTGGTAATGCAACAGGTTTTTTATCTTTAAAAAATCAAATTTAATAGCTGAAGGCTTAAGAACGTAGTAATAGCTGTAACACTGGTTAGATACAAAGCGACTGTTTGACAAATAGCTGCAACACTATCAATCAGAGCTCTGCACTTTATTAAACAGAGGTATAAGGCTGAAGTCCAGAAACCTTTTAAAGTCAAAAGAAATACAGGGATCCATTATCAGATTATGATTATCTATTCTGATTCACAGACATCTGTGAGTTTTCAGTGGGTTTTGTTTGTTTGTTTGGTTTGGTTTCTTAATTATCATTATTTAAGTTTATTTGGTTTTTTTTTTTTTTTTTTTTTTTTTTTTTAATGTTGTGGTGTTTTTTTTTTTTTTTTTTTTTTTTTTAAATATTAAGAAATAGAAACATTTCTGTGTAGTCTTTGTTTCCCAAGATCACTCCAACAAACTTTTTCTAAAGAAGGGACAAACGCCTATAAACAGATGTATGTGAAGGCTCAAAAACTGCCTTTTCCCCTCAGCTTTCTGTGATCCTTCCATCCACTGCCCTCTGTTATCCCCATTACTGTGATTGTTGCACTCAAGCTGCAGCTCTAACAGACGCATTGCAATATCCTGATGATACGAATGGTAATATTCCTGTTTCATTCACTTCACAACAGAACAACAGAGCAAATTGCTAGATACAAGGGTGAACTGTCATTTCCCAACATTTTAAGTGTCTCTTATACAGTGCATAGTTGTATGCTACTCGATATTTTGAACAGTGTTTGAAACACTGTTTTAATCTATGGAGCAAAGCTGTTTTAAAGGCCAATATAACTCACAATGCCTGTGAGTTACCAAAAGTGTTACTATATGTTCTTTTACATAGGTCTGTTTGTAAAGATTGCACAAGCATGGGGTTTCTTAATTAGTAGTTGTATATGCACAAAGATTGCTGTTTCACTCATAAAGAAGAAAATGAAATTTAAATTAGTAGAGTATAAGTCTATCAATCAGGCTGTGTTATCACTATATCAGGATTTTGCTAATGCTAATGACATATTTCTATGTATTCGCTACTTCTTTAATAAGTAACACAGAGACTAAATGGCAGCTGAATAGCCTGTTGAGAAAAATTAACTCAAAGCAGATGGCACTACAAATACAACTCTTAAAGGCTCTTTTCTTGTTTGTGATTTTTGCCTTCCTTGTTGATTTTGCCCCCTGGGTGAATTAAGGTCTTTATTGATAGATTTAAGATCTCCCTGACATTTGATTAAGCAAACTTCATACAGAGATTGTATTAAATTTTAATATCTGTCAGAACCGAACAGCAGTTTCTATCGGATGTTTTCTCACCATGTCTAGTGTTTAGTATCATATAAAGTGACTGATAGCTCAGCAACTACAAATCCTGAGGAAGCAGTACAAACACAAAGACCTGAACCAATAACAGCTTTGAAATATTAACCCTAAGGGCCAATAATGTTATCTCCAAATAGGATGGTTAATTTTCAAGGACATTAAGAAATATGGAAAGTTGTTTCACTGAGCTGTATAAAGTATACATATATATATATATATATATATTTTTTTTTTTTTTTTAAGTACTTGAGACATCTAAGATGTCCCGATCCTTCAAGATCCTTGATCCTTCAAGAAGTACCGTGCATTAATGGAGGTTGATAGACTTCAACAAGTTGTTGCATATGTGTGGACATCTGCTCATCAAGATATCAATATAAATTTGAGGCTTTAAGTTTGTGTAAAAGTTATCTGTGAAACATCCCTCGCATTGTAACTGAGGCTCAAGAGACAAACCAGTGTTGAAGATGGGTCCATCAGGTAAATTATACATTACAGGGAACACAATTATCCCCAAGCTATTTGCAGCTTTAATTCATCCAGCCATTCCAGTGTTACATTAAGGAATGATTTTTGCGGCTCCTTTAGAGAGTGCTCAAAGTAGATTTCATCAGAGGTATTTATTTGGACTTTTAAAGTATCCATATGCATACAGAGTATTTTAGAGGTGCAGAATGGTTGATAGGAAAATTTGCAAAGTTATTAAGCACAGTCCCGGAACTGTAAATCTAACCTTTTGTAAGCAATAAATATTGCTTCTGGTTTATAATAAATATTTCTTCCAAGTCAAAAGAAATATTTATCTATACAGGAGTTTGCTTTTATAGGAGCTTGAAATAAAATTTATTGTATTAATGTTTTACAAAAAGAAGAAAAACTGGTAGAAAGCTGCTGACTGCTCTGTAAAAACAGCAAATAGAATACAGTGCTGTATCAAAATTTAATAATTGAAAAAACTTTTGTGTTGTTTCCTTGAAAGAGTTGGTTTGGTAGGGTTTTTTTCTAATCTTTTCACTGCAGTTTTCTCTGCCCTTCAGAACCTGAATAACTAAAATTTCAGGGTTTTGCATCTACTCCTTTTGGGTTGGCATCAGCCATACTGATCACCACCTAATCTTAATTAAATTGATTTTGAAGCAGTTGCTCACAACTCACTAACAAAATTCTGATAAATAGTTTTGATATTTTGCATGGTAGCTTGCCAAATTCTTAAATGTGTCAGAGTGCAACTTTACATAAGGGCAAAAATTCAAGGAATTACCTCCTTTTTAAACTTATCATCTGTCATAATGGAAATATAAAGAGGTTAATTTAAAGGCTTAAGTATATTTAAGTGAAAGGCAGGAAATGAAAATCGTAAATAAAATAATCTACCATATATATGGTAGAACCATGCTGACCTAAGATCCTTAATACCTGTATTATTCTTTAGATAGTGTATCTGTCTCAGTCTTAGCACTATTTTGCCATGTAAGTTTTGACTCTCTTGCAGAAAACAGGAGGTTAGCATGCCTCAATGATAGTAGCTGTGCTGTGACATTTTTTAGCCTTATAATCCACATTATCAACAAAATTTATGGTGTAGATTTCATTTTTGCCTTTATTATCTAAGGTACAGCAACTCTGTAAATACAATAATACAAACTTTAAAATATATCAACTAATTGCAAGAGACAGAAAACTGTATGCAGAACATAAGAGTATATTCCTAGAAATAGGAGTAGGTCAAACTAACAGTTCCTGCATATCTCTTCTGCTCACTGCTGCAAATATATATATAT
Source organism: Rynchops niger (assembly GCA_013400035.1). Taxonomy (NCBI): domain Eukaryota; kingdom Metazoa; phylum Chordata; class Aves; order Charadriiformes; family Laridae; genus Rynchops; species Rynchops niger. The sequence goes on along the minus strand of VXBH01005941.1, from coordinate 129,019 downwards.
AAAAAAAGCCTCATTTATGACTTTGACTTCCATTAGTGTCATAGATGTGTTTCTATAGCTATTGTTTCTTCCTGGGATAGAACAGTCGTTACAGATTTTACACATAGATTTTGTTCATGTCCAGGGGCAGAAAAACTTTTTTTTTGAATAGGTGAACAAGGCTTTAACTCTGCAGATTTTGATGAATCTCAAGATTCATTAATCTTGAGGTGGCACCTTTTCCCATACCCTTTCACTGACCCATGCTAAGGTTAAATGTCTGGGAATGAATTAGCATTTGGGGATTTTGAAGTAGAAAGGTCTTTGTAGATAAAACAGTAAGATAAAGTTCTCCAGCTTTTGATACTTTTAAAGAAGGCAGGGTCGTTATCAGTCACCAAGCTACATTAGAAAAAAACATTTGCTCCTCATTTGCTTTGACCCAGTGGTTATTCCAAATGCTAAGGACAAATTTGGGGTACAGAATTTCCTGGTTTTCTTGTTTCATATCACCTCTGACATCACTAATTTTGGTTTCTATGTGAGAAATTTGGAAATCTTAATTTGTTCATATGAAGACATTGATTGATCAAAAGCTGACAAAACTCTTCCAGATATTATAGAAATAGCAATTATTATCATACAAATATGGCAAAGATTTTATTTTATCTCAAAAATCCTCTAGTAGGTATAGCAGTACCCAAACCACAGTGCCTTGTGATCCTGATCCCAGATAATCCAGTCCTCAGTAAGCCCCATTGCTTCTCCATCTTCTGAAGTAAGTTAAGGATGGTCAGCTATATTTTGAGCTTCCGTATTTGGAATCAGTTTCCAATTAAAATATGCCTTGTTTTGCTCAGTAAACTTTATCTGAACTGACCATGACAAGGAAGTATTATCTGCTATATTATTTAGAGAAGTTTAAGACAGAAGCTGTTTAAAAACTAGAATTCCCAAGTCAAAAAATAAGAATGGAAAAATGGAAATTGTCACTTAGAATCTTCAAAATAGGATTTTTTCTCTAAAATATACTTTTCTAGATATTTATGTTGCCTAGCAGGAAACTTTCCACAGTTTAATGACTAATACAACATACTACAGGTGTCTGGGGCTCTTTCCCCACCCCTGGTGTTCAGTATGTTTCTGTCTGTTTTGTATGTGTCTACAGTGTTCAGTGATGCTCCCTGGCCTATCCTAAATAACAAATGGTCATTAATTGAAGAGTCTATTAAGGCATACCAGCAGGATAATAAAGTTATGAGATGAGCAAATATAAGCACATTAGAAAAGATATATTTTATTACAGTGAACTTATATCTTTTAAATAAAGCTATTTTTACCCTTTGGTTATCTAAAGTCTAATTCTGATCCACAATGAAAGATGGTATATTGCTTTGATGGTTGATTACTTTCCCCAGAAAGTACTTATTACCACCAAATAGACCAATTTTGTTATTCTTAGTGAAAACACTTTTTATTTTTAAAAAGTTGTGATGATGTCTAAACATTTATAGTGAAAAACAATTGCTTGCATAGGTGTTGTAGAGATAGGTGGCCATAAACATAACAATAAACTTTTATAGATCTTTTAAAATGAACACTTAAAAAAAATCTTCAGAAATGCATTAGAAACTAGCTGTAAAGAAGAGTGGGTCACTTTTCTATCAGGGTTTTTAAGGCATTAAAGTTTATTGTTATTGATAAAACACATTAAAAAAGTTAAACTTGTTATGTTACCAGTGAAAAAATAAGCTAAACGGAAATTTGATATTAGCATTTACTTGGTACAAAATTCTCATTAATTTATATGTATGTAAACCAGAGGTTCAAATGAACATATACATGTTGTATTGTAATTTACATAGAACCGAGGAGTAATGTGAATTTACAAAACATTTGGAGGCAAGATGTATGTGGGACACTCACACGAGCATTTGTCTGCTACTTGACCTTGGAGGAGTAGCTTCCTATGTCTACTAGTCTCTTTTTGCATCCTTCCTTTGATGATTCTGTCTAAACTATAAAATCTGCAGTAAACATTGTCTCTAATATAACTGTTCAGCTTCTCCTTTTCACTCCCATTTAAAGCAAAACCATCTCCTATAGCATTCAGTGAAGAGTGCAACCCTTGGCAGAATATACTGGGTGTGCATGTCTACCAGCCTATAGATCCTAGAGGGTAATAGCTCTGAAAAGGAGTTGTGGGTTACAGTGGTTAACCACTTAAACATAATTTTCACTGCAAAGCTATAGCTAAGAATGCTAACTAGTCTTTGGATATATAAATATCTTGGGAATACCAAGTCGTAATAGAGCATGTAGCTTACAGATATTTGTTAAGGACAGAAAAGGGGCAAATGATTGGTTTTACTCCTTATTAGCACTACAATTTTACATATATTTGTTGTAACAAAATGGAATAAAACTTACTATTTTTAATGATGCTTAGGGAAATAAAAGGTTTGTAATTTCAGCACTGTTCTTGAATTTTCCTTACTAGGGTAGCAGATAAGATATCAATCATACTACCACTGTATCAAAAGAAAATATCCAAATCTAATTAACCTAGACAGACCTAGTGTACTCTGCTTTTGTTAATCATCACATAATTGAGTGACATTACAAAAATATGTCTGATTATATGATAATAAAAATAATCCCAAACCCAAATTTTTACAATCCTGAAAATTTTTGAAACACATCTATGAAGACTAAGATTCAGTATTTGCATTTTTTGGGTGATTTTGTATGTATAAATACTTTCACATGTATCTATAGTGTATATATTTTTTACTCAGTCAATATATTTTACTAATTTAATACATGTATTATAATTCTTAGGTTTATATTTTATATAAATGTTAATATTTTATTTAAAAATTTATAAAATCCATGTATTTTTCTAAATACAAATAGAAATCTAAACCCACACAAAAATGTCAAGCAATTCACAGTAAGTTTTCACCAGTCTTCAGTTTCAGCACTTTTTCAATGTGCTTATTTCCTTTAGAGCTCCTCTTGTTATTTAAAACCAGTGTTCATTGATTCATTTATTTTTGAGGAAGCTATTCCTTCAGCTTTCAAGATACTGAAGACCTTACATTGCAATTAATCTCTGGATGTATTAAAGTATATTATTAATTAAAA
>VXBH01005941.1:110462-125866 GCA_013400035.1 Rynchops niger | reverse complement strand
AAATTAAAAAGGTATCTTTGTTATTCACTCAAAATGCACTTTCCCAGTTTTAAAATTTTTACATATCTTGATTACATGGCAGAGAGAAAAAAGTATTTACTTTTTCTACTGCCAATCCTTGTGTGAATGTCACCAAAGCATTACAATCCTGCCTAGATAATACAGGATATAATTTTGACAACATCAGTATTATTCTTTTAAATTTTCCATTGTTTCTGCAGTCTATAGACAAATAAAAGATATGTTTTGTTCTTGTTTTAACACACACACACACACACACATATATATATTTATATAGACACATAGTTTTCGTAGCACTCATCACTTTTTAAAATCCTTGACATAGATCTCAGTTAGGTAATTGCATTCTGGTCAGATCTCTGCTAATACCAGCTAAGCAAATGACATATTTGAATTAGCTTAAAACAATTCCTAAAACAAGGTTGGATATTTGACTAAAGTGTTATGCCTCATCAAATTATTACTTCGGAAAGTAGTTTTGGATTCAGATTAAAGTAGCTGCCCATATTACAAAATGCAGAGGCTTTTCTCAAATTGAAAGGTATTATTATATCTTTATCAGTTTTTTTGCCCCTTGGTTATGGGGGAAATTTTCTACAGTGGTGCTCAAACTAAATTTGTGAATTGCCTTCAAATGCCAATTAAATTACTCTCATAAAACAAGAGGTACTTATCATAATAACATATTATTACTATTTTTAAAACTTCATATGCTTGCCTTCAATAACTTCTGTAATGTGTGTTTCTCATTCTATTTAGCTTGTCTTAAGAAACTTCAGGAAAAATTATCAACTTAATTCTATAAATGTTAAATTACAAATTAGGTGAAGTCCATAACAGGAAAATATTGGAGGGATAGAATGGAGAAGACGAAATACAGATACAAGATTATATTTAATCTTAAAGAGTAAGAGCATTAACAATTTTGAAATAGCTGATCTTTAAGAGTAGCAAGTTGACCTTTATTACTTATCTGCACCATATGGTTTCTTTGTAAAAGAGATGAAAGGGATTAATTGCAATGGTTGTAACACCTTAGTTCTGAAACCTGTGAACTCTTGTTAGGGACTTGTTGAAACAATAGTCTAAGGTAGCTGNNNNTAATGAAGAGGGTACGTTTTTTTAAGTAAAAAAAAAAAAAAAAAAAAAAAAAAGAAAAAAAAAAAGAAAAAGAAATGGATTGAGGTTCTAAACCAGAATGCTTGTAAGACATGATATTTTGTGGTAATTATTTAGGTTTTAGGCAAATAAAGAAGACACCACACAGTTTTTACAGGCAGATGGAGCATAATAAAAACTTAGTCTACAAGACATGAAAAGACAGCTTGCTGGAATATGTCCACTGCTGAATCTCCATCAGACACTCATGTGCAGAAATAGGATTTGTCAAGGAATTATCAGTCTAAAGTAGCAATAAATCTGTATGTTGTCTGCATAAAAATGATATTTAAAACCATTTTGAGTATTAATGTCAATCAGTGTAGCCACAGATAGAAAGAAAGAATCTTAGAAGTAAAATTTTAAGGTGAATGTTAGGAGGAATACATACAAATCCTTTTAGTCACAATAAGCAGGATTTGTGTGCTTATTTCTTGTGCTTTATATACAGGGCTAATTTGTTTTGTAGTACATAGAGATTTTAAGAGTGGAGATGTACCAACAGTTTCAGAATTAGACCTACTGCACAGGCATATGTGATATTTAGGGGAAAATAATTATAGTCTGGGCCTAGTGCATCCATTCAATACAGTTAATCTATATAGACAGGGTGTATCCTACACATCTGCAATATTTGCAGTGGCTTTACGTAACATATATACTGAATTCAACACATGTGTACAGTCATTTTAGTTAGACCATGTGCAATGTTCACCCATCATGGAATTTAATAGATCCACTGGAGAAGAAAAATAACTATTCAACATGATGAAACAGAAATTCCATCGTTGTAATGTCTGAAATGTGCTGGAATGTCAACAGTACATTTCTGAGAACTTTGTGATGCTTTTGGTTATTGAATTACTGCAGATAAAATAAAACTTTTTTAGTGATGACGATACGATTTCTTGGCAAACTTCAGGCAACCTTTGATTTTCTTCAGGGAATAAATTCATAAAATCCTGTACGGATTACTTCATGTTTTGTACAAAAGTAACTCACTGGTTAGGATTTCTAACATTTGTACCTGAAATGTACTTTCACATCTAAGTCAAATCAGATTTTCAGGTTTCAGAAGAATGTTCTTTAGTTTCTTGCAATTTTTCACAGTCAAGATTAATTCTTAACTATTGCAATTATGTTAGTTTAGTATTTAATAGAAGAGGGGGGTTTGGCTTGGTTTTGGGGTTCTTTTGTGGGTTTTTTTTTCAGCACAACACTATTGTCTTAAGGAATATATTCTTTATTTCAAATGAGGAAACCATTGGAACCAGCAGGACTGTTGCAAAATAAGAATTTTTTGTTCCCTTCACAAGAAGCTTCCAATATTCATCGTTATCATCATATGTAAAATACATACTGGTCTACCAGCTTGAAATTATATGTATATACATTAACATTCAAGGTTGTCTGATGAAAAGGAAAGAAAGACTCATGAGAATAGAAAAAAAAAAATGTATATTCTAAAAAATCTTTCAGGTTATTAAATTGCTTTAGAAGAATCTATGTTTGTAATGAACCCATATATTTAAATACCTTTCACATTTTTAGATTTAATATTTCTAAACAAAAGCATTTGTTTTCATTTTCTCCATGTATTTTCATGGCGTTAAATTACCCTGGCTTTCAGATTATGTAGTTTACAAATAATAGTTCATTGGATGGGTCTTTTTGGTAAAAGGAAATGCCCAATGTGGAGATTTTATCACTGGAAATATTTAAGAATAATCAATAAGGAGTAATTTAATACATTTAGAAAAGGTATGAAGTGGCCTCCCAAGATTTCTTTCAGCCTTGAATTCCCACAATCTATTCAATTTTCTTCCCTAGTTTAAAGTTGTTAGTGTGAGATTAATGTGAAACTACCAGAAACCAGGAGATTCAATGACTGCTATCATGAACCACGTGCTCAGGTATTTTGGGGAAGAATAAAAGTTCACTAAAAACTTGCATTACGTTGTGATTTCAGATAACTGCAACATTATTCAGAAATATGTCTAAATTCAACACCTGGTAACATTGTGTGGTGGTTTGACCTTGGCTAGCTGTCAGGTGCCTACCAAGACACTCCATCACTCCACCTTCTCCAACAGGACAGGGGGAGAAAATGCAACAAAAAGCTCATGGGTCAAGATAAGGACAGGGAGCTCATTCAGCAATTACTTTCACAGGCAAAACAGACTTGACTTGGGGAAATTAATTTAATGCATTACCAATTAAACACAGTAGGATGAGAAATAAGAACAAATCTTAAAAAAACCTTTCTACATATCCCTCCTTTATTCTGGGGCTCAACTTCACTCCCAATTTCTCAACCTCCTCCCCCTGAGCAGTACAAGGGGACAAGGAATGGGGTCTGTGATCAGTTCATAACACTTCAGATCTGCTGCTCCTTCCTCCTCACCCTCTTCCCTTGCTCCAGGTTGTGGTGCCTCCCATGGGATAGTTTTTCATGACCTTTGACAAGATTCTTCAGGAGCTACCCCAGCACTGGGTGTGTAGCCCTTCAGAAACAAACTGCTCCAGCATTTGTCCCTGCAGGGCCACAACTCCTGCCAGAAAACCTGCTCTAGTGTAGACACTCCACAGTCTGCAGCTTCTTTCAGGGCATCTGCACCTGCTCCAGCGTGCGGTCCTCCACTGTCTGCAGTGTAGATATCTGCTCCAATGTGATACTCCATGGGCTGCAGGGAGACAGTCTGCCTCACCATGATCTTCTCCATTGGTTGCAGGGGAATCTCTGCTCCAGCGCCTGAGGCATAATCTCCCCCTCCTTCTTCACTAATCTTGGTGTCTGAAGGTTTTTTTTTTCTCGCATATTCTCACTACTGTCTCTCACAGTTGCTATTGTGCAGCATTTTTTACCCTTTCTTAAATAAGTTATCACAGAAGTACTACCAGCATCACTGCTGCGCTCAGCTTTGGCCAGTAGTGGGTCTGTCTTGGAGCTGTCTGGAGCTGGCTCTGTCTAACATGGGGGCAGCTTCTGATGTCTTCTCACAGTAGCCACCCCTGCATCACCCCCCTAACTCCCACGGCTACCAAAACCTTGCTGTGTAAACCCAATACACATTGTTAACTTATTTCTTTGCTCCAGAAAGTCGAACATGTAAATAGGGAAATAGGATAAAAGAAGTGCGTTAGAAAATGATTTGTTCCAGATTTAATGACAGGGATGAGAGGGAGAGATAGACCCCCTCTTAGCAGTTACGGTGCCAAAAAGAGAACAGGAGTTGCTGATCTTCCCATGACAGCAAATAACAGTATTTTCTACTTTCTTTCTCTTATCAGTCTACTACCTAGATATTGTTCCTTCACCAGAGTCAAATGGTTTTATGGATTAAGTTGAGAAGAGGACAGAACTTCAATAACAAATCATTTCCAAACAGTAATTTCTCTTTTTCATTATCAGTGGCATACACTTGATTGACAGCATCCATCTCAAAACAAGTATGTTCCCAGAGATTTTGCGCTGTTCTCAGTACAGTTCATGCACACAACCTCTAAAGAATGAGACAATGTGAGGACAGGAGTCTTATTTGGTTTCTTATTTTATTGAGCAGTTTTTCTGCCATGACCATAAGCTTTGCACCAGAATCATTCACAGTCTTGCCTGTCAAACACCCTCAGGTGTAAATAATAAACTTGTCTCTTGCTTCAGCTGTTAATTCACTTCACAGAGCTGTTAATTCAATTCACTGCTGTGTTCTAAGCCTAACAAATATGATATATTTTTTTACTTTAGCAAGCCTTTGCTATTACTAATTCAGAGCTATTATAATTTAGCTATTATTAGTATTATTTAGTATTGTTAATTAAATTGACTGATAACTGACCTGCACTGATCTCATGTTGTTTTCAATGCCATGCACAAATATAACTGTTTGTTCAAGGCAGGGTGTAAACAAATTACTTCTCTACATGGAGACATGTCCATGAGAAACCACTTATGGTCTCTAAAGCTGGATTGCTTGTTCTTGGCAGAATTCAAGCCTGGAACAATCAATAATAATCTATGTTTCTTGTTCTTTTATTTCTCTACGTTTATAAATAAAGTCTGTTTACATGTGTCACAACCTAAATGGTTACCCAGCCTGCTAGTGATACAGATCATGACTGTGGTTTCATAGGATTCCATAAGATGCAAGGACACAGAAGCTTTATCCTCTATATTTCTCTGTTTTATTAGAGATTATCACAAATTAAAAAAAAAAAAAAAAAACAAAAAAACAAAAACCAACCACCATTTACAAGTGTAACTGTGATTAATAAAGCAAATATATATATCCAGCTATTACAAATTATTATCAGCAATCATTAATATGGCAACAATCAATAAGAGCAACAGTCAATAATAGCATCAATCAATAGTATTGCAGCGATCGATAATAGCAGGGATAAATAATAGCAGCAACAAGTATATGTATGATTACAGCTTACTGCAAATATCACAAGTAAAGCAACTTATCAATAATATAACAGCAGATATACTTGATATAAATTACTTATATGAATATATACAATACCAAGAGCATTAAACAGATCTGGGAATGAGGCTAATTTTTCCAGAAGTGGGAGGACGAACTGAACCAACCTTAGAGGTAGGCCCAGAGGGAAACCAATCCACATCACAGAGTTTGGAGTCAGCCAGGTGTCCCCAGCGAGGGTTTAAGATCTAAAAGAAAGTTCATACAGACCTTTTTAGGAAGGGGAAAAGTATGTGCAGCACTGGAATTTTGCAGAGAGAAAAGCTACATTTCAGATAAAAATGAAGTCACTTTTATATCGTAGAGACATAAGAGGGCATAGGACACTCCCACTTCAAGCAGACAATAAATGCTGTTAATTTATATTTTTTCACTTGGAACCCAATAGATGATGTCTTCTGTTCTAGCAGACCATTTTTTCATATTTACAGATGGTTTCCCTGTTCTTGCAGTTAGACTAGCCAATGGCAGTTACCGATTCTTGTTTTCTCATGATGTTTTCCCCTTTTTACAGACTGTTTTTCACCTTTTCAGACTATAAATTGCTGTAACAGTTCTCAGTTTTTTGGCTTATTGATGGTATCTCAGGATGTCTCTGCTTTCTGGGTATCCAATTGTACTTCAAAGATGTCAGCTGCACTTCTGAAGGATGTTTCTTGTTCGTTATACCTAGTTCCCAGGCTAACAGTTCCCAGGCTGGCAGGCATTTTCTCTGTCAGTACTTCAGCAGACATAGTCTTCTCAGTATAACCAGGTCTCCTATACATGAAATGAAATTAAAAAAAAAAAAAGGGAAAAAAGAAGAAAAGCAGCATGTGATGATTTAGGTATCCTTTCTTGTAATGAACAAGAACTTCCTTGAAAATATTTTGTTCTTACATTTATCTGTTACCTATGGAATAAAATGGTCCTAAAAGAACCTTCTCTTTGTCATTAAGGTATGATATGTCCTTTTCCCAGATGGTCAGAGATGTTCTTCATTTCAGGTAATATTTAAGCCCAGGCAATATTTTTTCCAGAATGGCCATCAGAGTCTTCACATTTACAATGTTTAAATTCTAATTTTGAATAAATAGGTGATGGTAAATGCTGCCCGGCATTACTGATCTCTGAAAGGCATCATAAAGAAATGGAAAATATCCATAAAGCTCATCCAATATGGACTATGGCAAGTACGCCCAAGCTAGTGAAAGATTTGAGAACTACCTTAAAACAATCATCTATTTCAATAATTTACAGGGTTTTTTTTCAATTAGTGTCATAAGGGAGAAAACAAAATTATGTCACTGTCATCAGTAGACAGCCTGAAAATATAATGAAGCTTTTCAGTCATTATACTACATAAAAGATGAGTATTTATTAACAATTTTTCACAGATGTCATTGGTGTTCACACAGAGTCTGTAATAATCTTTAAACAAATAAGAAATCTGGTATCCATTTAAATGATTTCTAAGAATAAATGTTGTCAAGCATGTCTCAGAAATTTGTTTGTGGAATACCTCAGAAACACTTTTATTAGATATTGGTGGATCTCAACTCAGAATGAAAGAGAATTCTTCTATTAAGACAATTTTAGAATGCAATGTTGAATTTTTACTTTTTTTTGGTCATTAGACATGAGATGTTACAGCAGAAGAATGTATCAGAAAACCTCTAAACCACAGCTTAATGAATGTTGGAGGAGACTTTTGGAAAAGAGTCACCATATACTTTCCCTGTTTGTTTATTCATGGATAACTGTTACTGGGCACTTTCAGAAAAAAGACAGTATGTTAGAGACATCTTCATTAAGATACAGAATGATCATTTCAATTCAACAGAAAGATGCTTTAAATCCAGTATTATTTGGCTTTTCAATTAATAACATACATTATGACTTTAACTTTGAAGATTATCTTAAATAGGGTACAGCTAAAAGCACATCATAGCATAAAGTTAACATTTCAAACTATATTTAGTATTTTAAAGATGTTCTGAAAAAAAAAAATGAAGTAATTCCATAAGGACAAGGTATTTCACATACTCAAGCAGAATTCATTGAAGAAATACATGATAGGAATAACTGTATAAATAGCAGGTTTACAAAGCTGCAAAGTATAGTCCATGACAGTATAAAGAGGGATTAACAAAGCAGTTTATCTTTGCAATTGAAAAAGTAATAAATATCATAGTGAGCTGTAAAAATAAAGACATGTGGAGTAGTTATTAATCTACTAGCAGTAATACTCCCTTACCTGAAACACTTTGCCTACTTTCACCAAAGCTCTTCAGGAAAGAAGTAGACTGGAGAAATCAAGATAATTGCAATGAAAATGACTAACGATCAATCTAGAAAACATAGGCATCATGATGCACTGGAAGATGTGGGTTTGTTGAATTTAAAAATTACCAATAAAATTGTCTTCATAAAAGGCAGGAATCAGAAGTCCTCCATGGAAGACAGAAAATGGGGATTATATATAAGAAATATGTTTGTACATGTAAAACACAGAACACTTTGAAACTATAAGCAACAGCAAAATTGTATGTATATGGAAGTATATGCAATCGCAAACATTCTATTTTTGGGCTCTTTAATTTATGAGGTTTCTGTACTCTGGGCACAGTATTTCACAGGTCTGTACTTGCCTTCCCAAGTGATAAAAGTGACAAAAGGGATAGGCTAACTTTCCAACCTTTCTTGAACATTTTGCAGATAGTCAGAAGCAATATGGCGTGAAAAGAAGAATCACCATGTTTTCCTTTTCTTAATCTACTTAGTCTCATGATATTAATAAACCATTTAAAACAGAATTCTTTAAACATTCAAACATCTCTGTTTCCTATTAATCAAAAATAATAAACTTGTTTTCATAATTCAGCATAGAAAAAAATAATTGTCTTTCAGAGACTGCCATAAACAGATAAGTCTTACACTGTGCTAGTCCCACTGGATTCAGACTTTTTTTGCTTATTAAGAGGTTGCAAGTCTTAGACTAATTATTCTGTGGTAGATACTTTTAAATTATGATTAAACATTTAATTCATAAAGAGGGAAAAATTTCCTTGCACATTTCTAGATCATATTTAGTTTAGATCAAATAGTATAGAGCATTGTTATGTACTTAACACATCTCTTAACACACCTTTATGAAGAGATGATTAGTTAGAAAATTTTGTGATAACTTCCTTAGCTGTGCTTAACTGGAAAAGTAAATATATGCCTATGACAAAATACACACTTCCATCCACTTACTCTTCCACCAGTCATAACAAAATGACTACGAATTCAGAACAGGATTTTGAAAGAAAAAAAGATCCCTAATCTCTTTAATATTTTTGTGGATTTTTACTTTTAGCTTTGAGTAAAAGTTAAATATATGCTTAAGTAACATGTTAGCTTAAGGACTAAAAGAGGAACCCTGAGGAATTCTAGTGATGCTTCTTACTTCATGCTATTCCTAACTCTATCATTTTCACTATATTTTCACTGCAAGCTATTTCACTATTTTCACTATAAGCAAAACAATCTTTCAGCAGGAAAGATTCTATAAAAGCAAAAAGAAAAACATTGAAGTGAAAGTGATTGGCAGCTGCAAATTAAACACAATTTATAAAACCAAACATGCAAGGCTAGCTCAGAGGAATTGCACATCCATGCAAGGTTTGAAAAGTTTATTACTTAGCTAAAATTTTTAACTACATATTCCAGCTCTCAAGAATATTGAAACATCAGAGTAACTATACTTCCTGTATAAAGGTATATACTTTTCAATGTACTGATAAAAATATAGCTGTGCAACAGAGTATAACTTACCTCAACTCTGCATTCAGCATTTAGGATGCGTTAAGTCAAAAAAAAAAAACAATGGAGCTTTATTGACAAACATTCTATCATCTAAATTTAGTAGCAAACTGATTTTTAAATTAACTAGACAAACTCTATAAAGCAAGTGATCTCATATTGTAAAAGGTTACCTCATGATAGATGTGTTTAATTCCTTTTAGATATGAAAATTAGATATGAAAAGGTCAGAGAAATGCTTAAACATAGTATAATCAGGTAATTAAGTCAGATAATTCAGATCATCATTGAGTGATTAAAATTCATACTAGTGACACCTGATTAAAATAAATATTTTTTGATCTCTACATAATTGCCTGTTAGAGTGAAACAACTGGCTCAGTGGATGAGGGGAGAGCTGTGGATATGATCTGCCTTGATTTTAGCAAGGCATTTGATCTGGTCTGTCACAGTTTCCTTGCTAATGAGCTGGTAAGGTATGGACTGGACAGATGAATAGCAAAATTGCTGGAAAACTGACTAAACTGCTGAGGGTGGTGGTAGTTAGTGGCTTGAAATCAGACGAGTGGAGTTCCTTGGGTCAGTACTGTTTCCAATACTGTTAAATATCTTTATGAGCAATTTGGATGTCAGGATTGAATACACACTCACCAAGTCTGTGGATGACAACAAATTGGGAAGAGAAGTGGATAAGGCAGCAGACAAGAGTCACCATTCAGGCTTACCTCAGCAGGCTGGAAGACAGACCAGAGAGAATTGCATAAGATTTAAGAAAAACAAACATGAAGTAATGTACTTAGGACAGAATAATTATAAACTCCATGAATATAGGCATGGGACTGATGGCTGAGAAGCAGCTCTGATGAAAAGGCCCTGGGATTGTTGGGGGACAGTAAGCTCAACCTGAGCCAGCAGCATGCCTGGCAGCAAGGAAGGACAACAGCCTCCAGGGGAACATCAGAAAGAGTGTACCAGCAGACAGTGGGATATGATTATTCCATACTACTCAGCACATGATGTGTCATGCCTGAAAAGTAAACTCTTGTGATCCCCCTAATTTAAGAAGAAATTGATAAACTAGAGAGGGTCTAGCAGAGGACTACCAAGGTGATGAGAAGACCTAGGAACTTGACTTATGAAGAAAAAAGTTTAAGGAACTGGGCCTGTTCAGCCGTGAGAACAGAAGAGTCAGGACTGGTGGAGGTCAGGGGGAACCATACTCCAGTCACACTCTTTCGTTAAGTAAAAAGGTTACAGAGAAGAAGGATTAATATCTTCATTAGGATGCACAGGGACAGGACAAGAAGTGATGAGCACAAGTTGCCGTAGGGGAAATTCTATACAAATTTAATAAATGCTTCATTGTGAAAACAATTAATCATTGGCATATATTGTCCAGAGAAGTGATGGAGCCTCTCTCACCAGAACCATTCTTTTGGAAGGGACCTTTAAAGGTCATCTAGTCCAAACCCCCTGCAATAAGCAGGGACATATTCAACTAGAGCAGATTGTTCAGAGCCTCATCAGGCCTGGCCTTGAATGTCTCCAGGGATGGGGCCTCCACCACATCTCTGGGCAACCTGTTCCAGTGCCTCACCCTCATTCTAAAGAACTTCTTCCTAATGTCTAATCTAAACCTACCCTGCTCTAGTTTAAAACCATTGCCCTTCATCCTATTGCTACATACCCTTGCAACCAGTCCCTCCTCAGCTTTCTTGTAGGTGCCCTTCAGGTACTGGAAGGCCGCTCTAAGGTTCTCCCCCAGAGCCTTCTCTTCTCCAGGCTGAACAACCCCAACTCTCTCAGCCTGTCTTCATAGGAGAGGTGGTCCAGCCCTTTGATCATCTTCGTGGTCCTCCTGTGGACCCGCTGCAACGGGTCCATGTCTTTCTTGTGCTGAGGGCTACAGAGCTGTATACAGTACTCATTCAAGACAGCCTGAGAAGGCTCTGGATCAGGGCCCTGGAAAACCTGACCTGAGGCCTTGCTTTCAACAGGTGGTTGGACCAGATGAGCTCTGGAAGTCTGTTCCAGCCTAGGTTTTTCTATGGTTCTATGATTTTACAATTAATTCTATCCACAAATAGCTGTTTTCAGGTTCTGTTGCTTTAAACATTCTTGGGGAAATACTTTTTTTCTTTCCCCATATAGAAGCAAAAATACTTTGTCAATTCCCTTGAATGATGTTGATAGACATATGTAATAGATTTATCTCAGCTTAAAATGCACTAAATACATTTAATACTTGAAATATTATGAGGTAGAATACATAAATTTTCATTAATAGATCCCTCAGTGTCTTATGAAAAAGGCCAATTTTATTAAAAAAAACAAAACCCAACCAATCTGTTCTATTTATGTGTCACATAAAATTTCTGACATTTATGTGAAGTGCTACATGATGAAAAAGAATTTTTTAAGATTTTCTATCCTTCTCCATACACAAATATGATTAATTATACAGACAAACTAATCCAGAAGTTAACACAAGTTCTTTTTACCCCTCTCACTAAGCAGAGTTTAAAATTGTCTGCTATGAATTACAAAGTTCAATAATTTAGCTAGAATTCATCTTCTTATCAAAGTTCTAAGATACAAAACAATAACTTCTGCTTTGCAAGAACTGTGTCTAAGTTTTTGCAAATTCAATCTAATAACAATACTGTAAGAAGCAGTGATCTATCTCATATAGCCTGGAAAATATCTTTTGAATGCAGTTTCATAATAGAGTCACAGATTTACGTTTGTAGGAAACAGTGGATATCATCTAGTCTAAACTCTTACTTAAAACAGGACTTGATTGCTTACATCAGGTTGCTCAGGTCCAGTCAAGATTTAAATATCTGCAAGGTTGGAGATTCCACGGCTTTGCTTGGCAATCTGTTCCAGTGTTTGACCACCATCATTGTGATTTCTTTTTTCTTTATTTATAGTTGGAATTTCCCTTTTTGCAACTTGTGCTTTTTCATCTTTTCCTATCATTGCATCTCCAAGGAAAGTCTGGTTAAGTGTTTCAAGACGGCAAAAAGATTTTCCCTTAGCCTTCTCTTCTTAATATTGACTTAAGTCACTCCTCTGAACATCTACCTGTACATCATATACACTGAACTCCTAACCACGTTGGTGTCTCTCAACTGCACTCTAGTCAATGCCCTTCTTATAATAGCGAATGCAAAACGGGACACAGTACCCTGGATATGACATTAAAATTGCCAAATAAAGGGGAAGAATTACTTCCCTTGACCTGCTGGCTACATTTTTCTTAAAGAACTTTTATCTTCCCTCAGTAAATTTGTTATGGCTCTTCCCAACCACCTTCTCAATCACCATGTGCCTTGTCCTGGCATCCAAGAATGTTTGCTCCATAATCCTCGCAGGGACTGAAATGAAGCTGCCCTCCAGCTGGAAGCTACCTGGTCCTACTTCTTGCCCTTCTTCAACTTGGATTTGCCTTTTTTTTTTTTTTTTTTGCACTCAACAGGAACCTCCCCTGATCACCATGACGTTCCAAAACTGAAGGCTTACAGCAGGCTTACAATGATATTTGCCATCTCCTTCAGAAATCTTAAATACAGGCCATGTGATCCCATGGACTTCTCTATGTCCAATTTACTTACATAGCCCCTGTCTTTCTCTGCTGTGGGTAATGCTTTATTCCTTCACCAACTCACTACTTCGGTCTTTTCCACTCAAACAATAACTCTGCATTTCTCCAGGTAACCCATATATGCCCCTTCTGTGTTATTCCTTTCTGCATCTGGCTTTAGTCAGAAAGTCTTTGTTTAGCCATGTTGCTTTTTGCTGTCCCTCCTCAACAATTTACACATTGGAAGAGACCATTCTGTGCTTTGAGAAGGCTGAAGACCAAACTAGGTCTAAGCCAAAGCTTAGATCTGCTTTCTTGAAGCTCCGAATTTTAATCCTACTATTTGTTTTCCTTGCTTGTCTCCATATTTTAAACTCTACTGGTTCATGTTTGCAGCTGCTAAGGCTGCTACTGGACTTCACATCCCTGACCAGTTCTTCCTTATTCCCGAGCAACAAATTCAATTAAGTTCCTCCTCTGGTGACTTTGTTGTCTACTTCCATCAAAACATCCAGCAGTCAGAGGACACTTAATGACCTTAAAAAATGTGTATGTCTAATGCCTGATTAAGATTTCTCTATTGGGTGTCCCTGTCCAGGTGATGGTAGTGAGGGGGTTGCAGGCATGCTTTCTGTGAGAAGAGACCAGGAACTGCCCTATGCCAGACACAGTCGGTTCCAGCTGACTCCGAACAGACCCACCACAGGACACAGATAAGCCTGTCAGCCAAGCTCTGTGATAATGTATTTAAGGGTAAAAAAAAAAGCTGCACAGCAGCTGTGAGAGAGAGGAGTGAGAAAATGTCAGAGGAAGAGCCCTGCAGACACCAAGGTCTGTGAAGAAGAAGAAGAAGAAGAAGAAGAAGAAGAAGAAGAAGAAGAAGAAGAAGAAGGCCAGGGCAGAGATTCCCTTGCAACCAATGAAGAAGACCATGGTGAGGCAGGTTGTCTCCCTGCAGCCCGTGGAGGACCATGCTGGAGAAGATATTCACACTGCAGACAGTGGAGGATCCCACACTGCAGCAGGTGGAGATGCCCTGAAGAGGTTGCAGCCCACGCAGGAGCAGGTTTCCTGGCAGGAACTGCAGCCTATGGGGGAACCAAGCTGGAGTAGTCCATTCCCAAAGGACTGTACTTCATGGACAGGACCCATGCTGGAGCAGTTTGTGAAGGACTGTATCCCATGGAGGGACTCCATGCTGCAGCGGGTGAACATGGAGGAGGAAAGAGCACAGAGACAAAGTGTTATGAACTGACCACAAGCTCCCTGTTCCATCTACCTTGCACGACTCCAGGAGTGGGAGGAGGTAGAAGAATCAGGAATGGAGTGAAGTTGAGCCTCAGAAGGGTTGGGATAGGCTTATTTTTAGTTTTGTCTTTGTTTTTTAACATCCTACTCTATTTTTAATTGGCAATAAATTAAATTAGTCTTCCCCAAATTTAGTCTACAACAGTAATTGGTAAATAATCTTTATCTCAACCCAAGAGTTTTCTGTTGTATTTTCCCCCTCTATGCTGTCAAGGAGGGGGAATGAGAGAGCAGTTGGGTGAGGGTCTGGCAACCAGCCAAAACTAGCCCACTGCAATTTCTTGTCCAGCTTTGTTCTTTATAAAACCAAATAATAAATTAGTGATGTGTGNAGGCAGGTTGTCTCCCTGCAGCCCGTGGAGGACCATGCTGGAGAAGATATTCACACTGCAGACAGTGGAGGATCCCACACTGCAGCAGGTGGAGATGCCCTGAAGAGGTTGCAGCCCACGCAGGAGCAGGTTTCCTGGCAGGAACTGCAGCCTATGGGGGAACCAAGCTGGAGTAGTCCATTCCCAAAGGACTGTACTTCATGGACAGGACCCATGCTGGAGCAGTTTGTGAAGGACTGTATCCCATGGAGGGACTCCATGCTGCAGCGGGTGAACATGGAGGAGGAAAGAGCACAGAGACAAAGTGTTATGAACTGACCACAAGCTCCCTTTTCCATCTACCTTGCACGACTCCAGGAGTGGGAGGAGGTAGAAGAATCAGGAATGGAGTGAAGTTGAGCCTCTGAAGGGTTGGGATAGGCTTATTTTTAGTTTTGTCTTTGTTTTTTAACATCCTACTCTATTTTTAATTGGCAATAAATTAAATTAGTCTTCCCCAAATTTAGTCTACAACAGTAATTGGTAAATAATCTTTATCTCAACCCAAGAGTTTTCTGTTGTATTTTCCCCCTCTATGCTGTCAAGGAGGGGGAATGAGAGAGCAGTTGGGTGAGGGTCTGGCAACCAGCCAAAACTAGCCCACTGCAATTTCTTGTCCAGCTTTGTTCTTTATAAAACCAAATAATAAATTAGTGATGTGTGGTGCTTTTTTTTTAAAAAAAAAAA